>LPNX010521751.1:78205-101920 GCA_001517045.1 Pseudotsuga menziesii
TTGTGCCTTTTACAAAATGGTCCACGTAGATCAACTTACTAACTACTTGGACCAAAAACTACAAAATAATGACCAAGATGACTTTTTTTGACTTTCCCTCCTTGCATGTCATCTTTTTCCTTGTGCATCATATTTCACTTTTTTGCATCATCTTAGACCTTGCGCGTCACCCTTGATGTTGCACAGCTTATCTCTATAAAAAACTGTTGCCAATAGGCCCCCAATACAATCTTGTGGCACATTGTCGAACCACGTCAACTGGAAACAATGTAGTTGTTGATTTTAATCTTGAAGTACTCATATTGCTAGGTGACTTCTTTGACTTTATCCTTCCTACTACCATATCTAATGGCCTATACTACTTATAAGTTATCTGGCTTCCGCTTTTACCAGAATTCCTTAATCTCGTGCATTTAGATCTTCATATAAAAACCTAGCATATACTACTCGATTATTTTGGATTTTAGATCTATATTATCAACTTTCCAGAGACCCATAACTTCAGATCCTGAACATAGATAATACTTCAGTTTATTACATAGTTTCTTTGGTCTCACTATCTCAGACACAAATACTCATAACCTCAATCTTTTCCTTTGTCAATGTAGAACTCATCTCGGTACCTTATCAATATACTAAATTTCTTTTGAGTTTTTGTAATGAATATAAAGTAAATTATTAAAATAGATTAGTTAATTATATGAAAGGGTGTAACCCTTCACACTCAAGCCTATAAAAGGCGAGCTTATTGTACATTTTACCCATCATCTATTATATTATTTACTATTCATATTCATTATTACAATGATAGTCGGATTCGACTAACGGACAACCGGATTCGGTTGCTCCATTTGGTATCAGAGTGGATTCGCTCCTTGGCCTAAGCTTGGATTTGGCTCCTACTATTGAGCTCGGTTTCGGCTCACCTATCCTCATTTTCTCGCCAATGCTCTTCCACATCTTCTCTCCACTCTACACACCCATTATCTCCATTGCCTTTCCCTCACCCCACGCTTCTAGGTTGTTTTCATCCTTCTTCACACCAACATCCACACCTTCCTTCTCGTTGCTCCATCGGGCCTCCTCCTTGCTGCATCTCCCTCGCACGTCTTCATCCCATCCACCACACACTGCCATCTCGCTCGCTACCCCTTCTATCATCTCCACCTCTGCATCTATATCATCTCTGCCTCTACATCTCCCTCTGCACACCGCCATATCCCTCCATCCGCCATCTGCGACCTCCTCCATTCTGTATCCTCCATCTGCGGCCTCCTCATCTGCGTTAAACACTCTACCGCACACTCCCAAATTACCAGTCCCATGAAATTTGTGTTCCTCACTGCCACACGACCTCCCCTCCTGTGCCTTCTCTGCGCCTTCTCTCCACGTTGTCGCTCCCTCTCGCAGCCTTCTCACAGCCGTCACTCTGCCGCATCCTCTGACCTGCAACCAAAACATAAAACAAAACAAAACAATATATTATAGGATATAATATAAATATAATATAATATTGTAATATATTTATAATATTATACTTTTAAAAAATCAAATATTATCTTTTCATTATAATATTTGTTAAAAAAAATACATAAAAAAAACTATATACAATATAATATAGTTTATAGAAAAAATATATAATAATAATAATATTAATTAATTAATTAATTCATATATTATTAGTGCCAAAATAGTGTTAAAATACACACCTCTGCATACAAGGTCCAAGACCATGGCAGAGCTAAAAGAGCAAATTGAAAAGATGGAGAAGGACATAAAGTCCCTTGCCACTGACCTAAAATGCGTGAAGGAAAAGATGCAAAATAACAATACATTACTCAAAGACGAGCTTGTTGTGGTACTAGAAAGGAGGCTCAACGAAAAACTTGACATCCTGAACAAAAAACAAAAATACTTGGATGAAAAAATGAGTACAGTGACGCAAAACATAAACACCATAACACAAAACATGCCCACCATGACGCAGAACCATAATACATTATTCGAGATGTTACAAAATTTCATACCCAGGATGGGCCACGTAAGCAGTCCAGACATGCTAGATGCCTCATTTCAGGTTTCCATCCAGGAAACACTCGCAAAGAATCAAGAATATTTGCAAAAAGAAATAAAGATTAACAATGCGACGCTTAAGCAAGAGATAGAAACACAAGTACTACCAGATATGGAGGCACAATTAAACAACAAAATAGACACTATAATTAAGATAGTAGAGAAAAGAAAAACTGAAAATCACTGCCAACAACGAAGCAATTCAGATATGTCACTTTCATCATCCAACAGCTCCAAGCCCACCTCAAACCAGTGGCAAAAGGAATTCAACATCGCCCTTACAAAGTGCACGCACCTAAGGAAAAACTAGAGTTGTTGAAATACAATGGGAGTGAATACCAATGCATTTCCTGGCTAAACAAAATAGAAGAATACTTCGACATTTACAACATTCAATCTGACGATGAGAAGGTGAAATATGCATCAATGCATATGGAAGGGTACGCCTATAATTGGTACTTATGGTGGAAGAGAGATAATTTTACCTACACCTGGAACTTGTTCAAAAATGTTTTTTTAATAGGTTTCAAGGAATCAAAGAAGATGAATTTTTTAGTAAACTTACCAGACTACAGCAAGTCGAAAACGTTGAGGAATTCACTCATCAATGAGAATCCTTATCAACACGAGTATTTGGGTTGTCTGACAAGCAAAGACTTGAAACCTATTTAGGAGGTCTTAAACCACACCTCCAAAAAGAGTTAAAATTACATGACATACCTAATGTAGAAGTAGCAAGATGTAAAGCAAAAGCCACAGAACGCAAATTAGAAGGAATAAAAACAAAAGGTGATAGCCATTATTGACAAGAAAAAGAGACACAATGTAGGTACTGTGTAGATACTTGGTCTCCCGACCATCAATGCTACAAAGCTCAATCATACACCTACGAAATGGAAAATAGATCAAATTCATCTAACAGTTACTCTGATTATAAAAAGAAAAAGAAGAAAAACATATGTTGTCGATGCGGTGATAATTGGACCCCTGGTCACAAATGTAGGAACAATGAGACAATACAGTGCAAAATCATCAATGGAAAGGAAGTGCAAGTCTCTGCACAAGAGACCTCATCCGATTCTAATATCGACACCGATTTAGAATGAAGAACAACACTAGGAAAATACTTAAGCTTTGAGGACAAAGCTTCCTTAAAGGGAGTGCCAATGTAATGAATATAAAATAAATTATTAAAATAGATTAGTTAATTATATGAAAGGGTGTAACCCTTCACGCTCAAGCCTATAAAAGGTGAGCTTATTGTACATTTTACCCATCATCTAATATATTATTTACTATTCATATTCATTATTACAATGATAGTCGGATTCGACTAACAGACAACCGGATTCGGTTGCCCCAGTTTTATTCCACTGTCAACAATTTTTATGTGTCATAACTTCAAATACTAAGTGAACACAATCATCTTTATCTTCTATTTGATTGCAGACATCATTCATTAATGACTCTCACATTTTGTTGTTCTCACGTCACTTCATACTTTCTCTTATGTCATTCATACACCAACCTTGATGACCCATCAACTTTGAAGAAGATAGATTTCAATATAATTTAACATTAGATACCAATTGAATTTTTTCTTAGATACCAATTGGAATTTTCTAACTTTAAATCCCTTTGAGTATAAGATCCCTTCTAATGTTATTTTCAAGATTTTCTTTCAATAATGAGAGACCTTTTTTATAAAAAGATCCCACAGTCATCACTACATCCTTCTTCATCACCTTCATCTTTATCAGTGTATTCTTATATATCTCCATCTTGTTTTTCCTCATAAAGGATGTCATCCTTATTTATGCCTCTATTATGTTCATCGTTATCTTTGGAGACCTCACTAATGTTTGAAATCTTTATTTCTTCTACATATTTGGAGTATTCCTTTCTTCTCCACATCTTTTATTTGATGTTCTGAGATTTGTTTGCAACAATATTCCTTGTAGGACTCTTCAGTTTACAATCTCGTGCCATATGTCCATGGTTATTACACTTATAACATTCTATGTCACATTTTTGGAGTAGTGTAAAAAGATTCTTATTTCCCTTTAATCTATTACTTGATGACTTCTTCTTGTATTCAGAAACCTTTCTTTTAGTTCTACAATTTAAGACTTTATGACCAAAATTATTACAAGAATAGAAGTGGCCTATAAAAACATGTAGATATCTATTTGGCCTCTTGGGTGCTATATTATTTCTATTTTTATCTTGAGAAATTAAGCCTGCTTTCTTGCTTCCTTCCTTTTTAGATGAGTCTTTAGTACTTCAACATAGCTTTTCTTACTTCCTTCTTGATTGGTGACTGGTAGACTCTCTGACTTCTTTTCTTTAATGAACCCTAAACCAGATCTGTCACTGGATGATCTTTGGCTATTCAGAACGTCATCTAGAATCCTTGAGATGTTCTCAAACTTTGATTTAATGGATTTTTCATCAACTCCTTCTCTAACTTGATTAATTTCTTTCTCAATTTTTTCAAAATATTGAATTCTCTTCCTAAGAAAAACTACTAGGTCTTCCTCACTTTTCTTGGTCTCTTGAAGTTGGTTTCTCAAATCAGTAATAATATGATTTGTCTCTTCTTGGTATTTAGATAGTTTCTCTTTCAAAACTTTGTTTCTTTTCCTACATCTTTCAATTTCAAATACAACAGCCATGTATTGAGCTTCTATGTCCACTTCTGATTCCTCATCTGAATTTGTTGTTCCTATAAATAGTATTTCTTCATCTTCACTCATCTCATCTTCACTTTCTTCCTTGGAATAGAAGTTATTCCTTTTTTTCTCAAACTTCTCCTTACCCTTATGACATCAAGATTCTTCATGGTCACCCTCCTCTTGTTTTGGGTAGGAGCAATTATGGGAAAAATGTCCAATCCTTCCACAGTTAAAACATTTCAAAGGTATCTTTCCTTTGTATTTCCCAGTTCCTTTCTTAAGTTTACTTACAAAGAGGGCTTCCTCATCATCTACATTATCTGATTGATTTTTGGAAGAGACTTTAAACACTGCTTCTTTCTTTGAGGTTTCATTTAGTCCAGTTCTCATCTCATATGTAGTGAGAATTCCATGCAGCTCATCTACTATCACTATTTTAAGGTCATCTCGTTCCTCTAGGGTGGAAACCGTTGATTCATATCTCATTGGTAATGTTCTTAGTATCGTGCTTACAACTTCTTTTTCTTTCAATTTTCCTCCAAGACTTCTAATAACATTAACCACCTCGTCTACACGAAGAAGGTATTCCCCAATATTCTCTTCTTATCTCATTTTGAGGCTTTCAAATTGAGTTTTATATGTCTACAGTTTGGATTCTTTGACCTTAGAAGCTCCTTCATAGATAGTATTCAACTTATCCTAGGCTTGTTTGGTAGAAGTGCATTACATGACCTTAGTATACACAGTGTCTTTTAATCTACTCAAGATTGCATTTAGGGATTTGGAATTGCCTTCATATTGGCCTAGTTCTATTGTGTCTATAGGGTTTGGGTTTCCTATCGTAACCTCCTTTTCAATTGCAGCCCAAACCTTCCATCCCAGGGACATCGGCTAGCACGTCATTCTTACACTCCAGTATGCGTAGTTTCCTCTCATAAATAGCGGAGGTCTAATAGTGGCCAATCCTTCTTGTTGATCCATAGTGGTTTTATAAAGGATCTACCTTCTAGTGGTTAAACTGTGCTGAAGGAACCCGCTATGATACCAATTGTTGGTTTATTGGTCAATACTGAGACGGGGGGTGAATCAATATTGTTATATTTTTACTAATTTAACCACTTTTTAAATCTATCATTTAAAAATGCATAACAACAAGAATACACATAACACAATTTTAACGTGGAATCCAATTAGGGTAAACCACCAATACGTCCTATTACTGCAAATTTTTTATTTACAAATAGTTCTGTGTGCTACTATAGACAAGGATGGTATTACACCCTATTTACCAGCAACTATTGGAAGGAGGCCACGACCCCTTGGTTTTTCAACAACTACTGAAAGGATTCTATGACACCCTATTTACCAGCTACCACTAGAAGGAGGCTACGACCCCCTGGTTTATCAGCTACTACTGAAAGGATTCTACGACACCTTTTTTTGTCAACTACAACTAACAGGATGCTCCTACACCCTATTTACCAGCTTCTGCTAGAAGGAGGAAACAACCCCCTGCAGGCTTATTGCCTACCCTAGGTCCACCCTGCCACCCTAATATGTTTTCTGTAATATGCTATATTTTCTTTCCCTCCATTCTCCGTCACACCCACTGGTCTTTGTTTCTAATTTTATGATGTGGATTCTGAGACCCATTCTCTCACTCATACTTTTATGTATAAGTACCTTCATGTTTCCTACGGACGCATCTCTTTATTCTGGAAACATACCCTTTCACAATCATGCCCTTTCAAATATGATATTCACTCTTTTTCAACTATCTGTGATTAATGATTTTTAATTAAATAATTAATTTAAAAACTGCTTGATCACTTCTAATCTGTGAGCTTTGTTCTTCTCTGATCATAAGATTTGTCAAACCAATGCCTGTGGACTTCCTCTCCTCTATCAGTGGGAACACTCTATCGTCGCACCTTCGAGCTTCTCTTTCTCTCATGCCTGTGGGATTATTTTCCTCCTCTGCAAGCTCTCTACGAGATATCTTCATCGCAGGCTCATCTAGACATGTTTCTCTCACAAAACACAGTATTCACCTTCCATCTATGAGTTTCTTGTTGGACATTCTTCTTTACCATTTATTGACGTACCTCAAAATTCATTTCCGCAACTCAACTTAACATTTTCTGGTGCTTCTTAAATATCTTTCTCAAGAATCAATCCAGATCATTGATCTAATTTTGAGTCTCGCGGGTCCATCGATCTAGCACATAGACTTCTTCAGGTGTCTTGTTCTCGAGTACTCTGTGTGGAGTACGGTTCTGTACATACACCGTTGTTCTAGCAGCTTCTGCCCATAGATGCATGGGAAGATCTTGATCATGAAGCATGGCCCTTGCTGCTTCCATGATCGTTCTATTCTTTCTTTCTGTAGACCCATTCTATTGTTGATTATATGGAGTCGATAACTCCTTCTTAATCCCTAATTCTTTGCATAGCTCTTTGAAGTCATTTAATGTGAATTCTCTGCCATTATCTAATCAAAAGGTTTTGATCTTCTTTTCTGTGTGATTCTCGATCAAGGATTTGAATTCCTTGAACTTGCTGAATACTTCATATTTATTCTTCATAAAGTATATCCATGCCTTTCTAGAAAAATCAGTAATAAAATAAACATAGTATACATACTCGCTTAGTGAATTGGATGAAATTTGACCGCATACATTGTAGTGGATGATTTCCAAGATTCCTTTTTCCTTGCTCTCGCTACTTGGAAATGTCTTCTTTGTGTTCTTCCCTTTCGTACATCCTTTGCATACACCTTCATGTTTTGTTTGCATTTCTGGGAGACCTTCAACAGCTTTGTTTGCAAGTGGTAGTGCTCTATAATGCACATGTGCAAGCCTTCTATGCCAAGGATCATTTGGTTCTACCGAGTCATTAACCAAAGCTTGTTCTGGTTGTCCCTTCAATTTGTATAGTCCTCCTTCTTGTTCCCCAATCACTACTGCATCATCAAAATACTTTCCCTTTGGACACATGCGGACTTGGCCATCTACAAATGTAATCCTCATTCCTTTTGAATCCAATGTAGATATGGAGAGGAGGCTCTTCTTTAGTCCAAGTACAAACAATACATCTTTCATCTTCATAGACTTTCTAGAGTCTAGCTTATATGAGCATTCACCACTACCTTTTATTGGATATTGGTAGTCATCTCTGAGTTTCACCTTGTGAGGTGATTCATGTTCAGATAATTTCACAAATGATTCCTTGAATCATGTCATATGTTTGGAAGCACCACTGTCTATAAGCCAATCATTGCTTCCATGTGTGATAGTTCTTATGAGAGCAGAAATAAGAACCTATTCTTCATCACTTGAAGAATCATCACTGTCTTATCTGTTTCTCTTTGTGGAAGCTTCATCATCCTCTGCAGCATGAGCATGATGTATTCTCTTGGTTCCCTTCTTCTTGTGAGAGCTACTTTTTTTTCTAGGACAATCTCTAATAAAGTGTCCTCTTTCATCACATGTATAGCAAATGAACTTAGACCTATCTCTAGGCTTTCTAAAGTTATTCCTTTGATGAGATTGCTTACCTCTGTGGTGGCTAGATCTCGTTTTCTTGGATTGTACTGTGAGAGCTTGATCTTCAACTCCCATTTTTTCCTCTTGAGCTTCTATCCAAGCTTCTTCTTGAGAGAATTCTTCCCATAGTCTGCTGAACTTGACTAACTTCTTTCTGGCATAGATCCCTTGAATGAAAGAGTCCCATGTCCTAGGGAGACCATTCAAGGTGGTCATTACAATCTCTGCATTCTCTAGTTCTTCATTTACTACTTCAAGTTGTTCTTTCATATGGGAGACCCTTGTGAAGTATGATTGTATGGTCTCCACATTCTGGATGTTCACATTCTTCAACTGGTTCCTTAAGGTCATCTTCCGGTTTATGTTCTTTCCTTCAAACAATTTGGTTAGGGAATCAAACATAGCTTTAGGTTTCTTTAGGGAGGAAACCTGTGGTATAAGGTGATCCTTGATTAAATCAGCAATAATCATCTTAGCCATAGACAACTTCTTCTTGTGTAAGGCCTTAGCCTCATCTCCCTTTGGAACTAGAATCTCCTCAATAGTGTAGGAGTCCAACTCATTTTCTTCCAGGACTAGGGAGATCCTATACTTCCAAGCTTGGAAGTTATCAGCTCCCTCAAGATTTTCATCAAGCTTGGTATGATGAGACATCTTAACTGAGAACCTCAAATGGAAATACAAAATATTTAGATCTTACCAAGTCAAGATGTTGGATCTAAATCTAGAGTTGAATTTCTGCAGTGCTGGTTCGGGAGCAGATTAGGGTTTGAATTTTTTGAAGTTTTGTCCAACCAAAAGCTTTGATCTTGATCTCTAAAATTTAATTTTGAGGAGGAGATCAATCCAGGCCTGGGCTCACTCAAAAATTCCACTTCTGTGGAAAGCTCTAATTTTCGGCAGTAGTGTCGGTTCAAAAAATGAAAATGCTTAGAATCAGATTCTGCTTCGACGGAAAGATGTGCCCTAGGGAGGAGAGTCAGTCCAACCTTATTTTGCTGAAAATATATGGAGAGAGATCCAAAAAGTAGGAAGACCTAGTGTTCGTAGCTACACATTGTCTTCTTCTCAGGTTAGTTCTGATACCATGTTAGATTTTTATCATTTAAGCTAGCATTAACTTAGGATCTTAACTAAGAGAATAACAAGCACATCAATCAAACACATAAGACAATGAATACAAAGATTTTCCTTGGGGAAACCATAAAGGAGAAAACCCTTCAACTTCCTCAGAGATAGAATCAACACCAAATAGCAAATCCCCAAAAACAGTAAGATGATATCCCGACAGCAGTAGTATCTTTCTTTCTATCCCCAACAACTTCTTCTTCATCAGCTATGTGCTACAACTGAGTGTGAGTGAGTGTGTGATAAATAGAGAGGCTCACTCTCTATTTATAATAATTCCTGACTTGACAATGACTCACTAGGGCTGAGTTCTTTAGGAGAGTCTAATAACCCTAGTGCCCTGAAACTGCTGGGACTTTAACCCTTGAACAATAGGAGGGTTACCCAAAATGACTTGACATGACTTGTTTACATTATAGAACCTCCTGATAGGAACATCGAGGCATGACATGACTCAAATACATTATAGACACTTCCCAAAATAAACATCGGGGTACAAGACATAATATATACAAGTGAATACATTCCGAAGTTACAAATACATCAACATAGCTGCAAGAAGGGGTATGGAACAAATGAATGAAAATGGTATTAGGAAATTTGTCTTGAATTCACTACGTTCAAGAACAATCATGTTAAGGATCCATGGCCATTGCCTACCTCCTATTGTTAGGAAAGTAAAGGACATGAGATTTAATGGAAATATTATTTATAAGAAAGCATGGTACATGATACACAAGATTCCTCAAAGAACCTTCTATAACTACCAACATTGTTTCCATCGTGGACACATCAAAGCCATTCATGGTAATACCATAAAATGCAAAGCACATCCACATACTGTGGAAGCCATAGAAATATTGCACAAACTTTTCATGGATAATTCATATTTTTCACCAAACCAAACATGTCAAGTTGAATAAGATGGAACATCTGCTCCTTTAATATTGTTGCCTTCAACTTACACACAAATTTCTTTGTTAAAGGAGATCAATGATTCTATTCAAAAGTTTAATTATCCATCGATATCACAACCAACGATGAGAAAGATTTGGAATACTCATTTTCGAGATGTGGCATTTTCGAAGAACACCAACTTTATAACTAATCGCTTTCAACGCTATGCAGTAAATAGAATGCTCTATTTTTGTTTTCCAGCAAATTTATAAATAATCGATGGGTGAAGATTATTCCTAATCTAACTCCACTAGATGGGTGAAGGTGAAGGTGCTTATATTCTTTAGTGTACACTGGGAAGCCAAACTTGCCCTAGATGGGTTATAGTTTCTTCATGCGAACATGGAAGAGATTTATTTCCTTTAACTTTCTGCAAGGAATCAAACACCCAAACCCAAACCTTCAACTTAGATTCTATGAATGCGTTGACAGCTTCTTGGTGGGTTCAAGTGATCTATTGAGCTCCTCAATGTATGGGGTATGTAATCCTCTCACTAGAAAGTTGTTACGTATAATTTTTATTACCATTTTTTAGGTATGTCTCCGCATGGTACAATATAGAGATAAACAAATATATTATATGAACATCCATTTATCTAGGTATATATTTTCCAAATATAGGTTTTTGGAGTATAAAATGTTTGACTAAGAAAAACACATACACAAGAGCATTAGATTTCAATAGTCCCTAATTGAAGGAAGGATATACAACTAATGTCATGTTTGCTGGTCACTTACTCAGTGAAATCGTGTCATAGGGCCTTTGTTTATGGGATATTAAAGAATTGCCCTAATTTTTCTAGATATTAATAATTACCTACAAAAATCTTTTTGTTCATATTTCCAATTTAAAAAACTATATTTTTACAATATATTCCCTCTTTTTACTAAATAAACATTTTTTATACCCACCACTACCTATAAACTCCACAAACCCTACTCCCCCAATACGTACAAGATGTTGACCTTATTTTTCACAATTGAAAAACCCCTTTATGAATGAAGATGATAAGATATTGCTCAATAAGATGAATCGCTAAAGTTATACATTTAATAAAAAGTTGCGACGGTTGAACAGAATCAATGTGGAATATAAATAGGTGAGATGTAAAGTACTGTGATATAACTAATATCGAGTTACAAAGAGAGAGAGAGAGAGAGAGTAGTTTGATTCCAGCATCTAAGAATATGGAAACAAAATAGACACTATAATCAAGATAGTAGAGAAAAGAAAAACTAAAAATCACTGCCAACAACGAAGCAATTCAGATATGTCACTTTCATCGTCCAACAGCTCCGAGCCCACCTCAAACCAGAAGGCAAAAGGAATTCAACATCGCCCTTACAAAGTGCACCCACCTAAGGAAAAAGTAGAGTTGTTTAAATACAATGGGAGTGAATACCAATGCATTGCCTGGATAAACAAAGCAGAAGAATACTTCGACATTTACAACATTCAATCTGACGAGGAGAAGGTGAAATATGCGTTAATGCATATGGAAGGGTACGCCTATAATTGGTACTTATGGTGGAAGAGAGATAATTTTACCTACACCTGGAACTTGTTCAAAAATGTTTTTTTAATAGGTTTCAAGGAATCAAAGAAGATGACTTTTTTAGTAAACTTACCAGACTACAGCAAGTCGAAAACGTTGAGGAATTCACTCATCAATGGGAATTCTTATCAACACGAGTATTTGGGTTATCTGACAAGCAAAGACTTGAAACCTATTTAGGAGGTCTTCAACCACACCTCCAAAAAGAGTTAAAATTACATGACATACCTAATGTAGAAGTAGCAAGATGTAAAGCAAAAGCCACAGAACGCAAATTAGAAGGAATAAAAACAAAAGGTGATAACCATTATTGACAAGAAAAAGAGACACAATGTAGGTATTGTTCAGATACTTGGTCTCCCGACCATCAATGCCACAAAACTCAATCATACACCTACGAAATGGAAAATAGATCAAATTCATCTAACAGTTACTCTGATTATAAAAAGAAAAAGAAGAAAAACATATGTTGTCGATGCGGTGATAATTGGACCCCTGGTAAAAAATGTAGGAACAATGAGACAAGACAGTGCAAAATCATCAATGGAAAGGAAGTGCAAGTTTCTGCAGAAGAGACCTCATCTGATTCTAATATCGACACCGATTCAGAGTGAAGAACAGCACTAGGAAAATACTTAAGCTTTGAGGACAAAGCTTCCTTAAAGGGAGTGCCAATGTAATGAATATAAAATAAATTATTAAAATATATTAGTTAATTATATGAAAGGGTGTAACCCTTCACGCTCAAGCCTATAAAAGGTGAGCTTATTGTACATTTTACCCATCATCTAATATATTATTTACTATTCATATTCATTATTACAATGATAGTCGGATTCGAATAACAGACAACCGGATTCGGTTGCTCCAGTTTTATTCTACTGTCAACAATTTTTATGTGTCATAACTTCAAATACTAAGTGAACACAATCATCTTTATCTTCTATTTGATTGTATACATCATTCATTAATGACTCTCACATTTTGTTGTTCTCACATTACTTCATACTTTCTCTTATGTCATTCATACAACAACCTTGATGACCCATCAACTTTGAAGAAGATAGATTTCAATATAATTTAACATTAGATACCAATTGAATTTTTTCTTAGATACCAATTGGAATTTTCTAACTTTAAATCCCTTTGAGTATAAGATCCCTTCTAATGTTATTTTCAAGATTTTCTTTCAATAATGAGAGACCTTTTTTATAAAAAGATCCCACAGTCATCACTACATCCTTCTTCATCACCTTCATCTTTATCAGTGTATTCTTATATATCTCCATCTTGTTTTTCCTCATAAAGAATGTCATCCTTATTTATGCCTCTATTATGTTCATCGTTATCTTTGGTGACCTCACTAATGTTTGAAATCTTTATTTCTTCTACATATTTGGAGTATTCCTTTTTTCTCCACATCTTTCATTTGATGTCCTGAGATTTGTTTGCAACAATATTCCTTGTAGGACTCTTCAGTTTACAATCTCGTGCCATATGTCCATGGTTATTACACTTATAACATTCTATGTCATTTTTTTGGAGTAGTGTAAAAAGATTCTTATTTCCCTTCAATCTATTACTTGATGAGTTCTTCTTGTATTCAGAAACCTTTCTTTCAGTTCTACAATTTAAGGCTTTATGACCAAAATTATTACAAGAATAGAAGTGGCCTATAAAAACATGTAGATATCTATTTGGCCTCTTGGGTGCTATATTATTTCTATTTTTATCTTGAGAAATTAAGCCTGCTTTCTGGCTTCCTTCCTTTTTAGATGAGTCTTTAGTAGTTCAACATAGCTTTTCTTACTTCCTTCTTGATTGGTGACTGGTAGACTCTCTGACTTCTTTTCTTTAATGAACCCTAAACCAGATCTGTCACTGGATGATCTTTGGCTATTCAGAACGTCATCTAGAATCCTTGAGATGTTCTCAAACTTTGATTTAATGGATTTTTCATCAACTCCTTCTCTAACTTGAGTAATTTCTTTCTCAATTTTTTCAAAATATTGAATTCTCTTCCTAAGAAAAACTACTACGTCTTCCTCACTTTTCTTGGTCTCTTGAAGTTGGTTTCTCAAATCAGTAATAATCTGATTTGTCTCTTCTTGGTATTTAGATAGTTTCTCTTTCAAAACTTTGTTTCTTTTCCTACATCTTTCAATTTCAAATACAACAGCCATGTATTGAGCTTTTATGTCCACTTCTGACTCCTCATCTGAATTTGTTGTTCCTATAAATAGTTTTTCTTCATCTTCACTTTCTTCCTTGGAGTAGAAGTTATTCCTTTTTTTCTCAAACTTCTCCTTACCCTTATGACATCAAGATTCTTCATGGTCACCCTCCTCTTGTTTTGGGTAGGAGCACTTATGGGAAAAATGTCCAATCCTTCCACAGTTAAAACATTTCAAAGGTATCTTTCCTTTGTATTTCCCAGTTCCTTTCTTAAGTTTACTTACAAAGAGGGCTTCCTCATCATCTACATTATCGGATTGATTTTTGGAAGAGACTTTAAACACTGCTTCTTTCTTTGAGGTTTCATTTAGTCCAGTTCTCATCTCATATGTAGTGAGAATTCCATGCAGCTCATCTACTATCACTATTTTAAGGTCATCTCTTTCCTCTAGGGTGGAAACTGTTGATTCATATCTCATTGGTAATGTTCTTAGTATCGTGCTTACAACTTCTTTTTCTTTCAATTTTCCTCCAAGAATTCTAATAACATTAACCACCTCGTCTACACGAAGAAGGTATTGCCCAATATTCTCTTCTTATCTCATTTTGAGGCTTTCAAATTGAGTTTTATATGTCTGCAGTTTGGATTTTTTGACCTTAGAAGATCCTTCATAGATAGTATTCAACTTATACTAGGCTTGTTTGGTAGAAGTGCATTACATGACCTTAGTATAGACAATGTCTTTTAATCTACTCAAGATTGCATTTAGGGATTTGTAATTGCCTTCATATTGGCCTAGTTATATTGTGTCTATAGGGTTTGGGTTTCCTATAGTAACCTCCTTTTCAATTGCAGCCCAAACCTTCCATCCGAGGGACATCAGCTGGCACGTCATTCTTACACTCCAGTATGCGTAGTTTCCTCTCATAAATAGCGGAGGTCTAATAGTGGCCAATCCTTCTTGTTGATCCATAGTGGTTTTATAAAGGATCTACCTTCTAGTGGTTAAACTGTGCTGAAGGAACCCGCTATGATACCAATTGTTGGTTTATTGGTCAATACTGAGACGGGGGGTGAATCAATATTGTTATATTTTTACTAATTTAACCACTTTTTAAATCTATCATTTAAAAATGCATAACAACAAGAATACACATAACACAATTTTAACGTGGAATCCAACTAGGGTAAACCACCAATACGTCCTATTACTGCAAATTTTTTATTTACAAATAGTTCTGTGTGCTACTATAGACAAGAATGGTATTACACCCTATTTACCAGCAACTATTGGTAGGAGGCCACGATCCCTTGGTTTTTCAACAACTACTGAAAGGATTCTATGACACCTTATTTACCAGCTACCACTAGAAGGAGGCTACGACCCTATTTACCAGCTTTTTCTAGAAGGAGGAAACAACCCCCTGCAGGCCTATTTCCTACCCTAGCTCCACCCTGCCACCCTAATATGCTTTCTGTAATCTCCTAGATTTATTTTCCCTCCATTGTTCTTTACCATTTATTGACGTACCTCAAAATTCATTTCCGCAACTCAAATTAACATTTTCTGGTGCTTCTTCAATATCTTTCTCAAGAATCAATCCAGATCGTTGATCTAATTTTGAGTCTCTCCGGTCCATCGATCTAACACATAGAATTCTTCAGGTGTCTTGTTCTCGAGTACCCTGTGTGGAGTACGGTTCTGTACATACACCGTTGTTCTAGCACCTTCTGCCCATAGATGCATGGGAAGATTTGATCATGAAGCATGACCCTTGCTGCTTCCATGATCGTTCTATTCTTTCTTTCTGCAGACCCATTCTATTGTGGATTATATGGAGTCGATAACTACCTCTTAATCCCTGAGTCTCTGCATAGCTCTTTGAAGTCATTTAATATGAATTCTCTGCCATTATCTGATCGAAAGGTTTTTTTCTTCTTTTGTGTGTGATTCTCGATCAAGGATTTGAATTCCTTGAACTTGCTGATTACTTCATCTTTATTCTTCATAAAGTATACCCATGCCTTTCTAGAAAAATCAGCAATAAAATAAACATAGTATACATAACAGCTCAGTGAACTGGATGACATTTGACCGCATACATCGTAGTGGATGATTTCCAAGATTCATTTTGCCTTGCTCTCGCTACTTGAAAATGTCTTCTTTGTGTTCTTCCCTTTCGTACATCCTTTGCATACACCTTCATGTTTTGTTTGCATTTCTGGGAGACCTTCAACAGATTTTTTTGCAAGTGGTAGTGCTCTATAATGCACATGTGCAAGCCTTCTATGCCAAGGATCATTTGGTTCTACCGAGTCATTAACCAAAGCTTGTTCTGGATGTCCCTTCAATTTGTATAGTCCTCCTTCTTGTTCCCCAATCACTACTGCATCATCAAAAGACTTTCCCTTTGGACACATGAGGACTTGGCCATCTACAAATGCAATCCTCATTCCTTTTGCATCCAATGTAGATATGGAGAGGATGTTCTTCTTTAGTGCAAGTACAAACAATACATCTTTCATCTTGATAGACATTCTAGAGTCTAGCTTATATGAGCATTCACCACTACCTTTTATTGGATATTGGTTCTCATCTCTGAGTTTCACCTTGTGAGGTGATTCATGTTCAGATAATTTCACAAAGGATTCCTTGAATCTTGTCATATGTTTGGAAGCACCACTTTCTATAAGCCAGTCATTGCTTCCATGTGTGATAGTTCTTGTGAGAGCAGAAATAAGAACATATTCTTCATCACTTGAAGAATCATCACTGTCTTATCTGTTTCTCTTTGTGGAAGGTTCATCACCCTCTGCAGCATGAGCATGATGTCTTCTCTTGGTTCCCTTCTTCTTGTGAGAGCTACTTTTTTTTCTAGGACAATCTCTAATAAAGTGTCCTCTTTCATCACATGTATAGCAAATGAACTTAGACCTATCTCTAAGCTTTCTAAAGTTATTCCTTTGATGAGATTGCTTACCTCTGTTGTGGCTAGATCTCGTTTTCTTGGATTGTACTGTGAGAGCTTGATCTTCACCTCCCATTTTTTCCTCTTGAGCTTCTATCCAAGCTTCTTCTTGAGAGAATTCTTCCCATAGTCTACTGAACTTGACTAACTTCTTTCTGGCATATATCCCTTGAATTAAAGAGTCCCATGTCCTAGGGAGACCATTCAAGGTGGTCATTACAATCTCTGGATTCTCTAGTTCTTCATTTACTACTTCAAGTTGTTCTTTCATATGGGAGACCCTTGTGAAGTATGACTGTATGGTATCCACATTCTGGATGTTCACATTCTTCAACTGGTTCCTCAAGGTCATCTTCCGGTTTATGTTCTTTCCTTCAAACAATTTGGTTAGGGAATCAAACATAGCTTTAGGTGTCTTTAGGGAGGACACCTGTGGTATAAGGTGATCCTTGATTAAATCAGCAATAATCATCTTAGCCATAGACAACTTCTTCTTGTGTAAGGCCTTAGCCTCATCTCCCTTTGGAACTGGAATCTCCTCAATAGTGTAGGAGTCCAACTCATTTTCTTCCAGGACTAGGGAGATCCTATACTTCCAAGCTCGGAAGTTATCAGCTCCCTCAAGATTTTCATCAAGCTTGATATGATGAGACATCTTAACTGAGAACCTCAAATGGAAATACAAAATATTTAGATCTTACCAAGTCAAGATGTTGGATCTAAATCTAGAGCTAAATTTCTGTAGTGCTGGTTCGGGAGCAGATTAGGGTTTGAATTTTTCGAAGTTTTGTCCAACCAAAAGCTTTGATCTTGATCTGTAAAATTTAATTTTGAGGAGGAGATCAATCCAGGCCTGGGCTCACTCAAAAATTCCACTTATGTGGAAAGCTCTTATTTTCGGTAGTAGTGTCGGTTCAAAAAATGAAAATGCTTAGAATCAAATTCTGCTTTGACAGAAAGATGCGCCCTAGGGAGGAGAGTCAGTCCAACCTTCTTTTGCTGAAAATATATGGAGAGAGATCCAAAAAGTAGGAAGACCTAGTGTCCGCAGCGACACATTGTCTTCTTCTCAGGTTAGTTCTGATACCATGTTAGATTTTTATCATTTAAACTAGCATTAACTTAGGATCTTAACTAAGAGAATAACAAGCACATCAATCAAACACATAAGACAATGAATACAAAGATTTTCCTCGGGGAAACCATAAAGGAGAAAACCCTTCAACTTCCTCAGAGATAGAATCAACACCAAATAGCAAATCCCCAAAAACAGTAAGATGATATCCCGACAGCAGTAGTATCTTTCTTTCTATCCCCAACAACTTCTTCTTCATCAGCTATGTGCTACAACTGAGTGTGAGTGAGTGTGTGATAAATAGAGAGGCTCACTCTCTATTTATAATAATTCCTGACTTGACAATGACTCACTAGGGCTGAGTTCTTTAGGAGAGTCTAATAACCCTAGTGCCCCGAAACTGCTGGGACTTTAACCCTTGAACAATAGGAGTGTCAAAACCCCAAAATTTCAAAAAATTTAAAAATTTTAAAAATAACATATAATCACATTAAATGCAGTTGTTAACTGGTTGATTAGTTTATGCTATTAAAATTGTAACTGAATGATTATTTAAATACTCTGTACTTTGAAGAGCAGTTTATTTTTCAGCTACTGATTGTTTTTCTGTTTGCGACACAAGGTGGTTTGTCGCGAAGGGCTGGGCTTACTTAGCTTTCGAGCTGACGCAACAGTTTCCTTCTATTACAGGTATACAGGTAAGAAGTATGGTTCGATGCTAACAAGTCTCAGAAGTTTACAGTACAGATTTTTGCACACAATTTGATTAGTAAAGTTTATTCATGCTAGACAAAAATACCATGCAAGGTATTATTTTTATTACTGCTGAAATTTTCCTTTGAGACTTAATACTAAAAGAATTGCATTTTGCATATAAAAAGTAGTAGAGGACTATTCTATACAGTAACATGAGGTTTAGTAAATTTATAAGTATGAAAAACCCTTAAACGTCCATCCTGTAGATAAGTATAAGAATGTATTTATTATTTCTTTACTTAACAGCTAGCATGGTAGAAAGAATACAGCTCCACAGGTTCACTTCTTTTAGTCAAAGTTAATAATAATAACATTCCATGCTTAGATTGCATCCTGTTCAGTTTTTCGACTGATGAGGAATATTATTAAAATCGATCCATAAATTTTCTTACTGAAACATCTAAGATCTATGATTCGAACAAGTATTCCCTTTATAGCTTAAAAGTCGGCATTTTTTTAGCATACTAAACTCATTCCAAGAGTATTATTGGGTTAGAAACCAAATACTGTTAGAATCAATCCTAAGCTCATCATCTTTGATCCTTTTTATGATATCTCAAAACTAGATTTAACAACAAAGAAGATAGAAAGAGGAAACAAGTTATCTATTCTACCTTACTTATGAAGTCCCATAGTTAATTGTATATACCTCAAAGAGTAGATCTGTTTATTACTATCTTTTGAAAAACCAAATAGTTGGCATCGTAGTTGTGGACTATAACAACTAAACTAATACCATAACCTATTATTCTATAACTCTTTAAACACATAACAACCCTCTATGCTTGAGTCCACGATGCTATAGAATAAGCCATATGTAGCATGCAATATAAATATACTTTGGACTAATGTACATGGTTTATAATATGATGTAGGTTAAGCTATGGTATAAAACCTCCTTTGGAACCTTCCAGCGATGATTTGGTTGATAAACAATCACCGGTCGTGGACTTTAGTTTTCAACCCATTACATGCAAAATTATTAAAGGGATTACGTGGTTGCATGACAGCCATACTTTGGTGTTATAAAAGTGTTGACTGAACCCTATCTCGCCATTTCCTTTTCGCTCTCAGGCCCTTGGCCGCTCTGCAAAACGCTTTCGATCCAACTTTGTCTTTGCTGTGCACCGTTTGCTACCAGTCCTCCACTGCTTCAGTCCTCCATGATGCTCGACTTCTGCACCAAGTGAGAGATTTAAGCGTTGAAATTCTTTCTATTTGTCTCTGTGATTCTTTCGTTATTAAGCTCGGGCTTTGGTTATGGCTGTTCTTCCCCTTCTTCGTTTTCACGAGGGTGAAATCGTGACTGAAGCTGTAAGTAAATGGTGGTTAAATTTCCAGGAAGGAAGATTCCAGCTGTAGGGTTTGAACTGCCCATCCCCTAGCTGGTTTTCTTCCACTGTCAAAGATTGTGGGTACTTTCAACGCAGCACCTTTTTGCCATCGAATAGCAGTTTCTTTGCTCAACCGGTCGCAGCATCATCGTGTGGAATATCCACTGCTACGATAACCAGGTATGAACCTTTTCTTGTATTGTCGAGCTATCAAAGTATTATTACATTTCTTATACTATAAAATAACTAACAGTCGGCTCTTAAAATGTGGTTTGCAGATACCTACCTATTACTATCCTCTGCAAACAAAAGGAGCACCAGGTTTTCAACAGCACGGGCCACGGAAAGCCCCGGGTTCTTCACGACATAACCATTTTGTGTGAATCCTTAAGGGATTTCCGTGAGTTGACTGTTACAGCCCTGGTTATCCTCCATGATTTTTTGGGTTGTTTGTTTTTACAGTTTTTAACAATGTGGGTAAAACCCTAGCTCATAAACAAAGCTCTCCGGCTACGGCCGTGAGTGTAAGACCCTGTTTGTAGTTAATGTTTGGTTTTAAAACTTAACAGGCTGTAAGCCTTGCGTTTTCTATTTTCAATCGCTTCTACAGGCTGTACGCCTTCATGTATATTTTTGTTACAGCTATGGGTTAATAAATAAAACAGAGTTGCAGATGTTCTTATGATTATTTGAAAAGGGTTAGGGTTTTTACCCTCAGATCTATGAAATGTTGAAAACTGTTTCTCGCTCTAGCATTTATCCTTAATGCAGTATTGGAAAGATTTAAATAAAAGAATACTTACTGTGTTTTATTTAATAACCCAGTCGTAAAAAGAATATTACTAGTTCTTCTTTTTACTAAATAATTTTTGTTGAGGAGACATCTGTCTCGTTAGTTTACTGATGAGGTTTAAATTCTTAAGCTTGATGGTCGAGCGTCCTGTACTCATATCTTTTCTTTTATACAGATTTACCTTTGATTGTATTAATGCATTATTACTTGTTTAAGATCTGTACAACAAATAAATAACCTTCAGGCTCAGAACAGCCTTATAATATTGTTTTTATAATGTGGCTGTAGTGAATCATTGTCTTATTTTTATACTTACTAATTATCTGTAATAATTAGATATCTAGGGTTTAACCCTATTCTACAGTTTGTGAACAATATTGTTTCCTATTTTGTTTTAAGTATAATAATGCTACTCTTTTGTATCTGTGGGTAAATTAAAAATTATTACCCTATTGACTAAGCTCGTTATATGAGCAGTTTTGTTATTTACTTTTGATTTTATAAACAACTGAGTTAGTTAAATAAATGAAATTGTTTTATAAAGTTGTTGTCAGGTTAAATACCTGAGTTATACTATGGTTTGCTTATAATGAAATACTTCGTTAAAATAATAAAAGTAGGGTTTATATCCTTTAACCATACACGTTCTTATATTTGATTTTTTTTTAATTTAATTTAACTAAATAAGTCTTGGAAAGTCTAGCTGCGTGCAGAGCATATTTCTTTTAACTCCAATTTTTATAAAATAAATAATATTTAATTTTTTTCTTAAGTTTATATTGGATAATATATATCAGTATAAACATTATTGTTACAATAATAATTACTAGTACATAATTAATAATCTTGTTTTTAGTATTAGTAATAGATTCTCCAATTGTTTAACTTTGATTGTTTTTATAATAATGGGAATACTATTTAATATCTAAATCCTTGTAGTTTATACTATCCTATCAATACTTTGCTGTAATTAGTTTATTTCCTTAGTTGTAAATGTTTTACTTATGATTGTTCTATAAGAACAAAATATTAACATACTTCTATTCAGAAAAAGAATAAAAAACTCTGTAACCTGCACAGCTTAGTCTGAAATAAAAGAAAATACTTAACAACAAGAAAGAAATAAACATTATAAATACACATTTCCTATAGTCCTGAATAGTTAACAATAATTTATAATACTGGTTTCTTACTTGAGTTTATTTTCAGTAAAGAAGCTATCCTAAAACATAGGATGGACTATAGTAAACAGTAAGAAATTCTAGTTGATCTTTTATTATCTAATCTTCACAGTAGAGTTAAAAAGAAACAAATACACAACACTAAGAATTAACTTTTTTTTCTTTTCTGACTGTAAGAAATAACATATAAATTTGTGAAAACACTTGTACTAGATAAATAGGAACTCGGTTCAGAAGAATACTACTTCTCATCACCGAGATACTGTGCTAGAGTACGGTCTGGTGATACCAGATGTGGAAAAACACAGTAATTATTAACAAATTTAAATACTGATATTCTAAGATACTAACTTTACTGAACTAACTATCTACTCAGACATGTAGATAAACATAACATGCATCCATTCATATTCAGTAACATAAAGAAATAAATAACAGAACCTGTTTAAGCTGTGGACAATAGCAGCAATGGGAGGCCGTTCCTCCCTACCAACTCCTGGAGAGCGCTCAAACAACGTCTTCTCAGGACCCCCGAGCTTGCTCTAGTCTCCCTGGATGGAACTAGGTGCAGCAAAGTCTGATACCAGTATTCAACTCAGTATTAGCTCAGAACTATCAGTCAGTTCTCTCAGCCCAAAAGCTGTAAATAAATTCAAGTTACTGCAGCAATCCACTCATAACACTTCCTTACTGTTTTTCCCTCCTTCCTCAATGAAATTCCTGAATAACATTCACCTGAATGAATTCTTTCTGGAATAAAATCTGAGCAGCCTTAGCTCTCTTCATTGAGTACTTTTTAAAGATTGCCTAGGTCTTTGTTGGGTTAACTGTCATTTAATGAGCCACCTGCCCTGATTCCACTTTCTTGGGGAATCATGACCCCAAATATAGGGAAGTTGCCACCTGCAAATTAGGAAGTGTTTGAGGATGCTGCCACTTGTCTTTTTCCTTGCCACCTAGTTCCATCCACGAGTTTGACGAGTAACCTCTTTTAATAGCTCTCCCATGCTGTTGTCTCCATAATTTATTTATTAATAATAAAATATTCTGAATTACACTCCATTACTGTTGACTCTGCTGAGTCATCAATCCCTACTTAGCATTAAGTTTAACATAATGTCTCAGAAATATAATAAAAAAATTACATAATTTTACAAAATTGGGGTATGTGACATACACACCCCCTTAAAATGTAACATCGTCCTCGATGTTACTTATTCTTCTTCCTCGGGAACCTCTTGGAACAGATTCGGGTATGCTTCCCGCATCTTACTTTCCATTTCCCAAGTAGCTTCTTCAGGACTAAGGTGCTTCCATTGCACCTTCAGCTGTCCAATTGTGCGGTTCCGCAGAGTAATTTCCCTCCTCCCGAGGATATAGTCCAGTTCCACTAGAACTTCCCCTTCTGGTTCTACCTGTACAACGTTCCAATCAATTACATGAGTAGCATCA
This sequence comes from Pseudotsuga menziesii, assembly GCA_001517045.1. NCBI lineage: Eukaryota > Viridiplantae > Streptophyta > Pinopsida > Pinales > Pinaceae > Pseudotsuga > Pseudotsuga menziesii. Next base: position 101,876 of record LPNX010521751.1, read on the forward strand.
TGAACATACTTTTTCAGAACAGAAATATGAAAAACATTGTGCACT
>LPNX010521759.1:0-87721 GCA_001517045.1 Pseudotsuga menziesii
AAGGAGTGTATGAAGGCTATGTAGTAGTATAACTATCAAATTAAAATTAAGACCACAAATCAACTATGACATAAGAATACAATAATGATATGATGAGATATTAAAAAAAATTATGAACACAAAAGCCTATATATGTAAATAAGTACATATTTTAAAGAAAACAATAAGGATGAAGTTATATGAACAAGGAAGGGAGACAAACCAACCTATCTCTAAAATATCAAAACAAGAGGTGAATCTTTAAAATGCATTATTTGCAAGCTTTAGAAGAAAATTAGGTGAAGAGCACATATATAGAATAAATTGTAATTTGTATTTATTTTATTGTAAGTGAGTCTAGAGGATTTAATTTGGATTCTTAATAAGTAAGCAACTTGAAACAATGAGTAAGGTTTAAAAAACAAAAAAAAAGAATTTCATGTAAATTTTAGCCAATTAATCAAAGGCATGCGAATAATAACACAACCACCTGAGAAGATATAAACGATTTCAGTGGAATTGTAGTGAGAACTATATACCAATATGAGCTTAACTAATGAATGTAGTCATAAATTGTGTGAAATGATAGTGGTCTATGAGACTAAGATAAATTCCTTTACAAACTTATGTATGAATTCCCTAGGGGTTAATATGAAGCTTGATACAAAGTAACATGTCTACCACAACCGTCAAAGACGAGCTCCCAAGGGAGCCCATAGATATAAAAGTGTGTAGTTTGCACAGATACAAAGACATGCATGACATTAGTAAAAGCTATAGTATTTTGCTATAAGACATGTATATAAAATTTATAACTTGAAATTAAAATATTAAGGGAAAGAAAATAAGTCTGTAATAATTATTGAGCAGGAATTATAGATTGCAGTAAGGAAACACTATAATAAATTTATTCTTAAAATTTTATACGATGTGTAACTCTCTTGATTACAAGAGGCATACTCTTCCATTGGATATGACAAAGAAGAACCTAGAACCCACATTATCCATGATGGATCTAATCGGATTAGGTAGTAAGTAAGCGAGGCCAATGGTAATGTTCATGAAACCAAGAGGAATAATTATTATTTGACAATACTTAATAATATTTAGTAAATATTCATATTTGGAGGAAATTGTAGTATGTCAGTTGCTTGAGAGGTCGTGAACATTTAATGCCAATCAAGATATAGTGATATTTAAAATTCAAGTATAAATTGACTATAATTATTAATACTTGAAATAATGAGACAAAGCAAGGATATGGAGTCACAGATGAATTATACGCTAAAATAAGAATTAGAAGAGGGGATCATAAAGGAAAACATGTCTTGCATTAACTAAGTTATGAGTAGATGGATATTCACTTTCTATGATAATCGTATTTGAGCAATGCTTTGGGATTAATAGTATGTTAAGGAACAAGAATGTGATAAAACTTAACAAAGAAAGATATAGAGTCTAGAGAGGTCAAGAATCATGCATGTGTCATAGTGTAACTATAAAATATCACAAATTATTTTATGAGAAAATAAACCTTACGTCCTGAGGAAGTATGGGTTTTCAATGGACCGTTATACACAAGTTATTTTGATGTAGAGGCGTTAGATAAACTACACGTGGCAACATGGTGTTCCTTGCGTGCCAATGATTGTTTTATAGATGTTTTGTTGATAGGAAGCATGAGTTTCCTAGGCTATGAAACAGAAGGATACTCTACTCAACATTTAACCTATCGAGATTTTATCTTTGTGACTTAGAGAAGAAAATGATAATGATAACAAGGACGAGGGAAACTGTGACATGACTACATTTTTTTTTAAGTGGTGTTGTTAGAAAATAGTCAATGGATATAAGAACCTACAAATGAGTCATAATGATACATTTTCGACATAATGAAATGTAAAATCGGAGACAAGTTCTTACTATGAATCATGATATATAAAATAACTGTAATGTAGGTGAGTATATTAAGTATTTGGGGATAAAATGTATTTGATGGACCTTGATGAAATCAGACCTATTGCATTAAAAAACATGTAATATGTAATATGATAACACATCCCATGTGAGAAAATAGGTAATCTTATATATAAAAAATGACATCTTGATCATGTGAAAGTCGTGTGGGGTCGGTAAGGATAAGTTCTTCTAGCAGGAATCCATAAATATATTCCATCGAAATAATCCCTTAAGACTATGATGACCATAACTTCAGGACGAAGTTTCTTGATGGGTGGGTGTATGTAATGCCCCATATTTTGAATAGACAACTATATGACATGATGGACCTGATTATATGCTATTACTACACTTTATGATGATATTTTCTCTTGTTTAATGATGACAATATATGTTTGATTTTATTTGTGTAGATAAGATGTAAAAGATAAAATGTTGTATGTGGATACCATTTTCTTTATGAGATGGTCAACTAAAATATTAAATGCCATGCACACATGTGATGGATTATATTGCATACAGATGATGATCAAATAGAAATATTTATGGTGTTACTATGTTTGTGTTATTACAATGTTGTGATTATCATGGGATTCCTTTATTTCACGATGACAGTATATTTTTAAATGTTTTCAATAATTAAATGCTAAATATAGGATGTGATACGTAGATACCATCTTATGATGTGATTGATTGAATTATTATGTGTCATGGGTAGATGTGATGAACTAAAATTATTACGCAAAAAGAAAATAATGATGATGATGTGGATCAACTGATGATCGAGTGGAAATGCTTGTTATAAATGTGTATTTTTCAAAATACTAACCCACAGGGAACAAGGGCTAAGTGATAGCTCGATATTGAATATGATGTGTGGATAAGTACTTACTTATGAACAAAACCTTATTGACCAAACTGATGATACAATGTCACATTTCGATAATCTCGATAGCAGCAAGATATGAAGTTTTTATAGGGTATAGACCCAGTATGTTGAGAGGGATGGAGGTGTTTCCCACCCTATGTTGTATGATACCCGAGGTTGTGGAAGGGTTGTGCTGAGTCATGCTTCTCTAGACGTGTGATGATGATGGTCGGATGCCTGCTAGGGGATGCTAGGTCCGTTGTTTAGCTGACGCTACCGCTCTCAGGTTCTATATGTGGCCAGGTCGGTGAAGCCGATGGCACATCTTTACTCGCAGAGGAAGGATAGGGAGGATAAGGAAGTAGGTTAGGATGGGAGGATATGTGAGCTAGTATTATTTGGAGGTGAGTGTTATGACACCAAGATAGTAGTAATGAGTACGTTTTCCTTGAGAATAATTGATTGATTATCTATTATGAATTTAAAGTATATTGACGTTATAATTTATCTGGTTAATTATTTAAGCGTTGCTGACACTAAAATAATTATGTTGGATGTATGCTGATATGGTTATATCTATGTGATCGTCATGTATTGTGTGTATGGTTCTTCTATGTACACAAATGATTATTATTTTGTTAGTTAGTATATATGCATGGATGACATGATGTTTTCTTATAGTAAATATATGATCTATGCGTACGCTGGCCACACACACAAACCTTGTACATGTACACTAGTATTGATGTGATAAATTACTGTAATGTTGTTCTAGATAAGAATCAATTGTGCATTAATCAGGTTTGAATGATAATTGTTTAATCATGTCTATATAAATAACCGATCAATTAGTTTATCTATTAGTTATGTTTAAGTGATTCACTAGGAAATAATTGTTAGTTGTTGAGACAGAATTGTCATAAGATAATCGTTGCATTTAGTATAATAATTGTTTATGTATACAAATAGCGTTTTGTTAGCATGTTCATCATTATGTTTGAATAGTGAGAGGTGTTTTGTTTAGAAGTGATAGATGTTGTAATTATAACAATCATAGTTGTATTTATTTATCTATTTATTATTATCATTATTATTATCATTATCATTATCATTATTATTATTATTATTATTATTATTATTATTATTATTATTATTATTAAGGATCATTTTCATTATTGTTTCAAATAAGTTATTTATTTATTTATTTGGATTGTTGAATAGAATATTATTTTTGAAAGTGATTTGTTGATTTAGTGCTATTATATTATATTGATTGATTATTAAACTTTATTTGTGAATCTCATTTGTCGAATCTAGGTTGATTTAATAATAAATATATATTTTAGCATCCTCATCATGATTTAAGTGACTTTGTATTTATTTATTATATTAACCTAAACATTTAAAGAAGAAGAGGGGGGTAATTTTATAATATTTAACTTATCTCGAAAGTGAATAAGACGAGCCATGATTATCTTGCATTAAAATAAACCATAGGAATTAGTCACATCAAAATGTAAAAATTAAATGAACATTTAACCATTTGACTTGCCGAGAGAATGAGAAATCCTAGAACTAATATTATAATTATTTTTTAGTTGGTTAGTGTGATTGTATTAATGGTTTAGAATCCCAATAACATGGGGGAGATCAGGTGGTGGAGAAGAATGAAGTTAGGTGGAGAAAATTGGTATATAGGAGAGGTTGGATGGAGAAAGAGGGGGTTGGTTTTCTTTGGGAAGAATTAGACTTAGTATTTTTTTGGAGAAAATGAGGAAGACTGAGGAGGGGGTTAACTTAGCAATATGAGGAGCTGGGAACCTCAAATGAAGAGGGTGAAACTACACTATTGATTGAGATATTTTGAACTAAGGAAAGCTGCTATGGAGATTATCGGACTAAGGAAAGCTGCTATGGAGATATTTTTTTACTATTTTATTTAAAGGTACATTATACATGAAAGATGGCATTTAATATTATGTACATACATTGGATAGAATGTGAAAATCCAATTTTCAAAACATAACCAATACCAAATACATTCAAATTTCAATCATAAAGAATGATTGATATCAACATTCATCCATCATGAATGTTAAGTGAGAAAATCAAGATCCAAAGACTCAATTTAAAATCTAGACTATGATGCAAGCTTGAAATACAAAAAATATTATGGAACAATCATCATTCATCTAGCATGAATGTCAAATGTCAATATTCAAGATACAAAGAATCAAATCAAAATACAAAGTGTGATCCAAGCTTGAAATCTAAAAAAAATGTGAAAAGCAACTAGTAATTTTATGTTCTTATTACAGGTCAAAATCATCGGTTTCAGTCTTGACCATAACAAATGTGCCACTTTCCAAACCCTAGTTGTGCACTTATCAATTGTTATAAACTATGGCTAAGAAAAAATATCCAGTCTAAGCTACAAATAAGCAAATCTACCTAACTATAAACAAACCACTCCAACTATTACAACACATCAACACCTACATGCCACGGGATCATTTCACATCCGACGTCCCACTCCGAAACATGCTACAAACTAATACGAAGAGTTTGGAATATTTCATTTTTATCATATCTCTCATCCCTGTAATAAGGATGTCAAATTAACGCGTGTCGTTGAATTACATTACTAAACAACATGCATGAAGTGGACATTCTAATATGATGGGAACTACAGCGAGTTGGCCAAAACCGTATCTAAGTGTGACGCATTAATTCATCTACCACCTCTTCATCAAACTTTGTAAATTCCCAAGTGGACTAAGAGAGAATCTATCTTTAGGCTAAGTTTAGTTACATGGACTCTTACATGGACTAGGCCACTAGAGGGAGAGGGATTACTCAGAAGCTCATAGTATTTACGAGAATTATTATAGAAAACAAACTACAGCGGACCATAGAATGGATATGCATGTGAAACTCATATATTGATTTTACTTGACCTATACCCACCACTTTCTATAGTTGTTTTTTACTTATTTGACTAGGATCAATGATAAATGTTGTTGATTTATATTTATTATAGTTGGGTAAGCTCCATATAAGTAATATATGTAAAATTTTAAAATGTTTAACATGAAGGAGCAATGTTAATTATTATTATATATAGGAGTAGTCTATTTGTTAGATGTTTTTGACTTTTTGGTGAATTTTTAATTGGAATTAGGTTAAAAAAAATTTCAAATCTGAATTGTGAAGTGTCGAAATCATTTTTTTGAATCCATAAATGGATTCAGCATCCTCAAATACCCCAAGGGAACCAAGATTGTGCAAGTTTAACAACTATCATATCATATACTTTTTCAGGGATTAATCTAAAATTTCTACCATATTATGTGAAAAACAAGTGAGAAAAAGAAAACCTTTAACATTTCTAATGTTATGGTACAATTTTTTTTGAATTTATGTAAATTGTCACTTTTTGGAAAATACAATGAAATAATATCATTTTTATACAAAAACTATGAAAATCCATTGAAAATGGTTTTAAATGTCTTTATTTTATGGAATTTTTGGCAATTTTGTCAATAAAAATGTCTTATTTTGTCCATAAAAATGTCTTATTTTTAAGAAAATTTTGCAAAATGTATATGGTTTTCATTTTAACTTGCTTCTAATTGTTATTTTGTTAAATTTCTAAAAAAAAACACTTGAAAATAGAAATTAAAAATATTTTACGACAAAGATGATTCAAAGGCCAAAAAAATGCCTCAAAATGAAAATGTGTGATACTAGTATTAACTCTTTTTGAAACGAAGGTAGTAATAGCTACTAAATTATGAGAGAGAGAGAAAAAAAACTGTGTTGAGTTCTCATTTCATAGTAGAAGTGGTTATAAAATGAACGACGTAGAGCAACCACATGCAAGGTGGAAACGCAAGGTGGATGGAAGATGGTCGAACAGAAAGTGGGAAGATGTAGGGTGGCGGATGACATACGACATTCGATCGAAACAAAGGTAGACAGTGTTGCAAAATAATCAAAAGTGACAACACTTGTTTATATATATATATATATATATATATATAACATTTCCATTGAAAGCTTTTTCGGTCGAAAAAACTTTTGACCGTAACATCTTTCGACCAAAAACATACACAAAAAAATTATTGCTTAGAAATTTCCTTGTACGATAGGTGCTCAGGAAAGTAGAATGATATGTGGTTTGCTTTAAATTTTGGCTTAAATAATATTTCCAACTGAAAGTGTAGAAAATGTTTTCGACTGAGAAAATTAAATAATTTCTCCAAAACAATATAAAAATTCGACCAAAATGTTTTTGACTATGACTTATGTTATCCCATTCTCACTCAATAGACACATAGATTCACGAGATTCTGACATGTTAGCTTCAGACTGAATGCTTGATTTAATGTTTTAAACCAACTTATTTCCACCTATTGCCTATTAGCAAAGAGAAGAAGCAAAGTATTTTTTAAATCCATTGATGCATTTGGGATATAAATAAGACATCAAGTGTCCATGAACATAGGGTCCTTATCAAAGAGAAATATGAGTTAAAATTATAATTTTCAAGGCCACATTAAATGAACAATTTGATGGGCTTTCTAACTTTTTAGAGAATGAGACAAGATGATGGCCTAATGATTTTGTGCTTGAGAACTCTAGTGTTGATTCAACAATACAATAATATACAATTAAATGCGGTCCAAATGAGATATTTTCCTATAAAAGTGAAGGAATAGGTTATGGTAAGACCCATTAAGAATTTCATTAAATTTTGGGTTGATAAGGTATTGTAAAAGGGCCCCATGAATTAAACTGGTATTTAGGGTTTATGAAGCACACATGGAAACATGAAATACTATTATTTAAGTGAAATTCCTTAAGGAGGATATGTTCAACATCTAGTGTCCATGTCTTTCTCAATTTGCAAGTTATCCTTCTATGACTTCCCCCTTCACCTTTTCTTCCATGTTGTCTTTTGCCACTATTTTTTCTTTTATGTTTTGATAGAGAGTAAGGAGGATAGGTTCAACATCTAGTGTCCATGTCTTTCTCAATTTGCAAGTTATCCTTCTATGACTTCCCACTTCACCTTTTCTTCCATATTGTCTTTTACCACTATTTTTTCTTTGTATGCTTTGATATAGAGGAACCTAGGACTAACTAACTTTATCATTTGTTTCTTCAAGGAATTTTCTACATCATTCTAATTCATGGGATCCTTCTCTCTTCCCTCAAGAGTGAATTCATTTCAATTTCTTGTTTAAGTATTAGTCATTGAGATTTTGTAGAGGTTGTTTCACCTTTCAAATAATTTTGAGCATGCCACATTTAAGATTTATTGTTTAAATTTAACCCCACAAAAAACTGTTTAAGAGACCATTTAACTTTTATGAATTATATATGGTTCAAAATCAATAGAATCTAGTGGGCTATTTTTCAACTCATTTGATTTTCAATAAAATAATCTCTAATTTAATGTTTTTTGATGATCTTATCATTTATTTTATTTCTTTACTCTCACAAAGTCATGGTTAATCATATATCCATATGTTTTTATAAAAAATAAATTTGTGTTGTGGGCATCTCCATTAGTTTTATGTTTTTCTCTTTTTGAATATTTGAGACTAATGAGTACTTTTCAAACCATGCTCCACTTAATGCTAAAGCAAATAATCTTTTAAATGTTAAAGATATTTTGGGATTGGTTTTATTTGAATTTGCAAACAAAAAAAATACCATAAAAATTGAACTTGAGCCATTGTCATAATTAGTTATACCTTCTACTTCTATAAGCCAATAAGATACTCACCCATACTTACCGAGTTAGTATAGTAACTTCACTTATCTCCATTAAGATCTTGACAATAAATCTACCATGCCTATCTAGGTTGACTTTGTTACAAATTGCAATGAATGTGTGCCATGCTCTTACTTTTGTTAAAATATTGAAATAAAATTTATTTTCTTATACCCATATTTAAACGTCACAAATCAACAAAGTATTCCATAACTAGAGATACTTCTTTATCCTACGCGCTCAATAATGGCCGAGGTCCATTATTAGAGGCCACAAAGTAAACCTTTTCACTTTACGTATGAACTCATATATTGAGTAACTTCATGAAGGTGCATTAAAGATCTGCCAACGCTACGTTGTCTAAAATTTGAAGGTAGATCAGAGACAATAAAATATTAATTATTATTAAAACTTCATGAAATAATTTAACATTAGATCACTCTACAACGATACTAAATAATTAGTGAACTCTTTTTGTCCACATTCAAAGATATAACAAAGACATATATGTGTGAATGGAAGTGCAACAGAGTATAGATATTTATGATATGCATGATTATTGCTATTGTTCAGATGATTTAGAATAGGCTTTTTGGATTTCCTCAAACGCTTCCTTGAAACATTTGGACAACATATTTGCATCGACGTAAGCCTTTTGAGCTTTAACTTGGATCCTAACAGTGCCTGCATAGCTCAGAATGCACACTCCCAGCGCCTGCAAATAATAATTTATTGACCAAATAAATTTTGCAATTCAATAAACATGATCACTGAAATGGAGAACTCTTAACTGAAAAATACCTGTGACAGAAATTTTAGGGCTATTCTTATCTAGATTGCTGATTTTTTCTATCCAACAGATTAAAAAAAGACAAAGAGCAAAGTCTTCTCTCCATCCAACTGGCAAGGAGCAACTAGCAAGGAGCAGAGTCAACTATTAACTCTGTTCCTTGCACATTGGAAGTAAGAAAAAATACTTTACATGCAGCAGAGTAATAAATGCTGCGACGGTAATACTGTGTACTGTTAGATCTCAACCTGTTTGAGATCCAATGACCCACAATGCTGCCTTCACAGCATTTATTACTTTACTGCATAATGAATATTGTTGATGAATATTGTTCGTCGAAGTAACATTGGAAGTTGCCCATTAGAAGTTTGATGGAGAAAATCAACAATTAAGATAATGTCAAGGGAATTTAAGTAGCATATTTACTCACTTGAGGGACACCAGATATAAAGAACGAAAAGCTTTTTATTGGGTTCCCATTGACTGCTACCTTTTCCATTGGGCCAATCATATTTGATAACCCCATCGTTGTATTGGCAATAGTATTGTATAGATATCTGGAAATGACCTGTATCATAGTGAACATTATGAAACTGTAACTTTCAATCGATCGTTGCACTGGTAACAGCATTTTATAAATCTGTAGAATTGCCTGTGCTTAAGAATTGGTAACATTTAATAGATTTGAGTTTTTTGGTAATTGGCATTTGAAACGTGCGTACCTGAGGTCCTTTCAACCTTGTGAGATATCCCAGTAGTGTGGCATTCATAAAAACTCCTAAAGATATTTTATATCTGTCCATCATTTGCTTTGCCATTGTGACAAACTCCATAGCATTATCCACCCTTTTCATTATAGGTATCCGCAGAGGCAGAAAGCCAACGTGATTTCCCCAAGGCGCTTCAGTTTCTGGTTTCAACATCTCTTCTATGTTCTGCACAGTTTACGTCGTTGTTAGGTCTCAAAGTACCGTTGTCTTAGCTGAATGAATAAAAGTATCATGGATTTGTTAACGCAGAGAGACCTGTATTCCTGCCATTGCTCTCAAGTTCATCGAACATAGTGCGGTGACTCTTGATTTCTTCATTTCTTTAATAACCTCGTCCTTTGGCACCGCGAATCTCTTTTCATAAGCATCTTGTTCACTTATATGTTCTGCAACTGTCCCCAAAGATTGTTTCAAAAGTTAATGTCTCTACAACGGAGTTGGAGGAGATATTCTCAATTAATGTACTGAAATTAACATTAACATTATGAAAAATAAATGTAGTTAAAAAAAACTATGTTGGCTCATAAAATTAAAAACAAATAAAAATGAATTAAAAAAATTAAATTTTTTTCATAAATGTAGTTAAAAAAAACTATGTTGGCTCATAAAATTAAAAACAAATAAAAAAATTAAAATTTAAAATAATCTTTAGGGTACAGAGATCAAATTTCATAATGTGTAATTTTTTTGATGTGTAAAAAATTTTACACTCCAAAAAAATTGGATCCCTAAATGCTTGATAAATCCTAGTTTAAGATAGATCTATACTAAATATAGAGGACAATCAAGTGTGGTAAAGATATTGTCACTTTAACATCATAAAATTAAAAACAAATAAAAATGAATTAAAAAAATTAAAATTTAAAATAATCTTTTGGGTACAGAGATCAAATTTCATAATTTGTAATTTTTTTGATGTGTAAAAAATTTTACACTCCAAAAAAATTAGATCCCTCTGAATGCTTGATAAATCCTAGTTTAAGATGGATCTATACTAAATATAGAGGACAATCAAATGTGGTAAAGATATCGTCAGATTAACATAAATTTACTTTTAAAAAAATAAAAAATTACATATCCACTCAAAAAATTAGAACAATAATAAAAACTTGTAAAAAATAGAACAATAATAAAAACATGTAAGATAAAATTGTTTAATTTATACAAATCAATAAATTAAATCTCTTAAAATGCCAAATAAATTCTACTTTAAAATGGATTTTTGCAAAATATTATTGTATGAATATTTTCATAATGCTGTTTATAAAATGAAATTCATTATTTTTTTAATACTCATTCAACAATTTTTTTTTATAATACTAATAATCAAAAGACATTAATTACCCATTTTTTAATACCCACTCAACAAATAATTTAACAAAAAAATTTATAATACCAGTAATCAAAAGACATTAATTACCCTTTAAAATAGTAATGTAAAAAATAATTAGTTTTTCTCAATAATTTTGGATATGTTTATTTGAAATCTTACTCAAAATTCAAAAACATGGTTAAAAAAAATTCAAAAACATAGTTAAAATTTGAACAATCCCATGTCTAGAGTGTTTCCCTACTACACAACAAATTATTTATATATTCAAACCATAACACATTATCCAAAAGATCACATAACTTCATTTTTTGTTAGTTATATTTATTTATATATTCAAATCCTAACACATTACCCTAAAAATCACATAATTACAACCTCCCTGCATTCCAGATAGCGTCGCAGAGGAACCAATGTTGCTCTGCATCTTCCTCACCACTGTTGTTAAAAAAGGTAGCCACATAGATGATTCATTTAGGTTTGTTAGATTATATTTATTTATATATTCAACTCCTAACACATTATCCTAACCTAAAAATCACATAATTACAACTTACTTAGTTTAATAACACATTATCCTACAACTTTACTCACTTCTAAAGCCTTACTCATTACAGCCTTACTCACTTTTTTTTAAAGAAAGTAGTGTTTTGAAAAGGAATTAATTTTTTTCCATTTTTTTAAAAGAGAGTAGTGATGAAAAGAAATTAATTTTCTTCCATATTTTTTGTTATGTTTATTTAAAATCTTAATAAAAAATTATAAAAAAAAGTTTAAAATGGTAATGTTAAACATTATAATAAGAAATTGTTTATTAAATTAAATTTATTTATATATTTAAAAATACAATTTAAATTATTTTTTTCAATTATTATGTTTATTTGAAATCTTAATCAAAAATTTAAAAAAAGAAAAGAAATTGTTTATTAAATTAAATTTATTTATATATTTAAAAATACAAATTAAATTATTTTTTTCAATTATTATGTTTATTTGAAATCTTAATAAAAAATTATAAAAAAAAAAAGAAATTATTTATTAAATTAAATTTATTTATATATTTAAAAATACAATTTAAATTAATTTTTTTCAATTATTATGTTTATTTGAAATCTTAATAAAAAATTATAAAAAAATTGTAATGTTAAACTGTATAATAAGAAATTGTTTATTAAATTAAATTTATTTATATATTTAAAAATACAATTTAAATTATTTTTTTCAATTATTATGTTTATTTGAAATCTTAATCAAAAATTATAAAAAAAAGGTTAAAATTGTCATGTTAAACTGTATAATAAGAAATTGTTTATTAAATTAAATTTATTTATATATTTAAAAATAATGTATAATAAGAAATTGTTTATTAAATTAAATTTATTTATATATTTAAAAATACAATTTAAATTATTTTTTTCAATTATTATGTTTATTTGAAATCTTAATAAAAAATTATAAAAAAAGTTAAAATTGTAATGTTAAACTGTATAATAAGAATTGTTTATTAAATTAAATTTATTTATATATTTAAAAATACAATTTAATTGAAAAAATTGTAATGTTAAACTATATAATAAGAATTGTTTATTAAATTAAATTTATTTATATATTTAAAAATACAATTTAAATTTATTTATATATTTAAAAATACAATTTAATTTTTTTTCAATTGTAATGTTAAACTATATAATAAGAAATTGTTTATTAAATTAAATTTATTTATATATTTAAAAATACAATTTAAATTTTTTTTTTAATTATTATGTTTATTTGAAATCTTAATCAAAAATTATAAAAAAAGTTAAAATTGTAATGTTAAACTGTATAATAAAAATTGTTTATTAAATTAAATTTATTTATATATTTAAAAATACAATTTAATTTTTTTTCAATTCTAATGTTAAATTATATATTAAGAAATTGTTTATTAAATTAAATTTATTTATACATTTAAAACTACAATTTAAATTATTTTAATTTTTTTTCAAAACTGTAAACTGTATAATAAGAAATTGTTTATTAAATTAAATTTATTTATACATTTAAAACTACAATTTAAATTATTTTAATTTTTTTTCAATTGTAATGTTAAACTGTAAACTGTATAATAAGAAATTGTTTATTAAATTAAATTTATTTATATATTTAAAAATACAATTTAATTGAAAAAATTGTAATGTTAAACTATATAATAAGAATTGTTTATTAAATTAAATTTATTTATATATTTAAAAATACAATTTAAATTTATTTATATATTTAAAAATACAATTTAATTTTTTTTCAATTGTAATGTTAAACTATATAATAAGAAATTGTTTATTAAATTAAATTTATTTATATATTTAAAAATAATGTATAATAAGAAATTGTTTATTAAATTAAATTTATTTATATATTTAAAAATACAATTTAAATTTTTTTTTTAATTATTATGTTTATTTGAAATCTTAATCAAAAATTATAAAAAAAAGTTAAAATTGTAATGTTAAACTGTATAATAAAAATTGTTTATTAAATTAAATTTATTTATATATTTAAAAATACAATTTAATTTTTTTTCAATTCTAATGTTAAATTATATATTAAGAAATTGTTTATTAAATTAAATTTATTTATACATTTAAAACTACAATTTAAATTATTTTAATTTTTTTTCAAAACTGTAAACTGTATAATAAGAAATTGTTTATTAAATTAAATTTATTTATACATTTAAAACTACAATTTAAATTATTTTAATTTTTTTTCAATTGTAATGTTAAACTGTAAACTGTATAATAAGAAATTGTTTATTAAATTAAATTTATTTATACAGTTAAAAATACAATTAAATTTTTTTTTTTTCAATTCTAATGTTAAAACTGTAAACTGTATAATAAGAAATTGTTTATTAAATTAAATTTATTTATACATTTAAAACTACAATTTAATTTTTTTCTTTTTCAATTCTAATGTTAAACTGTAAACTGTATAATAAGAAATTGTTTATTAAATTAAATTTATTTATATATTTAAAAATACAATTGATTTTTTTTTTCAATTATAATAAAAAAATATTTGATTGAACATTATATTATATAATCAATATAATAATTAATTAATCATTAGAAAAAAAACTCCATATCTAAATAAAAATAAAATAAAAATAAAATATGAAGAAAATAAAAAAATCTAAGTTAAAAAAAAAATTCAAAGAGGAAGAGGAAAAAAACAAAACTGAAATTTTTCTTTGCAATTCTTCACAGAAAGGAATTTAAGGAATTTAGGGAATTCCATTGATGGTGATTTAATGATGATGATTGAGAAACAGGCAGTTCCTAAAGATAAGTGTTGTGATTCATGAGAAAAATTGAAGCAATAGGAATGAATTCGGTAGTAATTAATATAAAAAACCAGCTGAGCTGACATACCAGCTGACAAGCGAATCTGCAGGTAGCGTTGCATCCCGTAGAAAATTATGCCTGTTATCACATCATTCACTGTCTGCAGAGCAAATAAAAAACTGCGTTAAATTATGCCTGTTATCACATCATTCACTGTCTGCGGAGCAAATAAAAAACTCTGTTATAAGCATATACCAATTATTCAATATGAATTATGAGTGTTTGGCCGAGATTACTTACCCCTCCTGCAGAATTCTTTATCTGTTTGATGTCTTCCAAGTGAAACGTAGCAGAAGAAAGAGCAATGGGCATGTATTCCACTCCTGGAGGCCCACGAATAGGGAGCTGGCTATCCTTAATCCATCCCGCCGTTCTCAGCAAGGAGCTTATTACATCAACCAGTGTATACCATCCTACAAGCATCATATACCACAATCTCTGAAAAAGTTTGGCTGCAATGGACAACTCTGAGGCAGTGCTTGATTTAATAGCAGGCTTGGTAGTAGGAAAAGTCGGTGGTAGATTGGGATTATCTACTCTTCTGACAAAAGAAAAGAACGTGGACATCAAAGAAATGCCATCTCCCAGGGAATGATGGATCTTAAGAACAATGGCGGCTCCGGCTTTGCTCGTTTTATAATTCAATATGTGGACTTCCCAGAGAGGACGTGACTGATCGAGAGGCGTGAGGGACAAATTAGAAATATAGTCATCCAAGAAGGGGTCGTATAAATCCTCGCCAGGAGGAAACACTACAATAAATATGTGGTCATCGAAGTTCACTGTTCTTTTCTGCCATCGCAACACTCCTCGATCGTCCCTATTCTGCAAAACATATACACAAATGAGTAAAAATCATAATAAATTAAATTGAAACATTTTTACACCAACATGAGCAAGAGATCTATAACAATCACCATGATACATGAAAAAAGTGGATTCCTTGAAGCTACAGCGTCGAAAACAGCTTTCATGTAGCGAATCATTTCGGAGATTTCAGCTATGGGTTCATCAAATTCGTACACGACGAGTACTGAGAGTGACAAGAGCGAGGTACTGAGAGCCTGGCTCACAGGGTTGACTGGTGGTTGCCCAGCTAGTTCTTCTTGAACTTCCGTTTCAGCTTCCTCGGCTTCACAATTGAACAGATTCATGGGCAACTTGAAGCCCATGGTTATTATATGATATGAATCTTAGGATCAGCTTAAACACACAAACAAGAAACAGAATCGAGCAGCGCCTGATGGTTTTAAGTCTGGATCGATCAAATATTGCAAAACCTAGCCATGGTTGTTGCCTGATGACATATATATATTTCTGTATGAGTTGATTACGTGTTGTGTTTCCAACCATAATTGAGGGCTAGGTTGCCACCGGAAATGCATGTCACTGTGTCCTTGACAGCACAACTGCAACGTCTATTCATTAAAACTTTGATCCTGTAGAGAGCTGTTGAGAGCCTACACAAATTTAGTTCCTTGTCTCCGACTGAATTTCATAGAATACACTAAAAATTCTGACATGATAAGAATCAGAGTTATTTTCTACACGGTGGATCCACATGGAGCAAGCTAGTTGGTGGACAAAACTCACGAATTTCAACTCAAAATCTGCATAAATTAATAAGAAGGATTCAGTACACTAAAATAATATCAATATTGTTTACTGGTTTCTAGCTCATTCTAAAACGGCTTCTACTGATTTCTAGTCCATTCCAAAAAACTACTAAACCAACTGAACAGTGTATCATAAAAATAAATGCGCTCAACTAAAACATTAAGAGCCTACTCAGCCGTTGGACTGAAAGGGCGGTTCAAGAGAGTTGTTGGAACTGAATTTTATGTATATATCTTGTCATCCTTAATGTGATGTTTATGTTAAACTATATTTACTTTTAAAGGTTTTACTTATGGTTTTAAGTCCATTTCTTTTCCATGTGCCATGTGCCTTAGCGTCTATAAGTTATACTTCTTTCTTCCATCTACTTTATAAGTTAAATTAATATTTTTTTTTCATATCTAAATATGCACGAAAAATCCAGCAATACTTCCCCATTTAAACTAATACTTTTTTATTATTATATAGAAATATGCACTAGAAACCCAGTAATACTTTCCCACATTAGTGGATGGTAGAGGTAAAGTGAACCGCTGGCCATCCTGACAGAAGGCCTAACCCCAAAGGACTCAAGGCATGAACCAATAACCTCTCCCCTAACCAAGAAAATGTACGTTCCCAGGTCTTACCAATTAAGCTAACCCTTTGGGCTTAATTAAACTAATACCTTAAAACACTATTGCTTTACATATTTTATTGATGATTTTAAGTGCTTTCCTCATTTACCTCATGGTTACAAGTGTAATACCTATTTCTAGTTGTTTCCTCCAGCTACTTTTAAATTCAGCTCTTTCTTGAAAAGTTGTATTTATTGTTTTATGTCCATTTATTTCCATGTGCATTAGGGTTAAACCCTATTTCTAGTTTTTTCCTTCATATCGAAGTTTTCAGTCACTATTTCTGCATATCATTCGAAGTAATATAATCAATGATCTGCTTTTAGGTATATCCAGATTCCATACAATAAATATGAGGCCCATCTCGCCCTCCTCATAGGTTCGATACCTACCTGTAAATACTTTTTATAAATGAAATAAAATGATGACTCCTTCCATCTGCCCTTCCATACCAGAAATACTTTACCTTTAAATAGCTTTACCGTTAAATAGCTCAATGATGTAATTATATATATAAATTTTAATATAAATTTATTATATATATAAATTTTAATATAAATTTATTATTTATATAAATTTTATATATAAATTTATTATTTATATACATTTTAATCAGGTGTATCATTTCATAGATATACAAACTTATGGATTCCAAAAGAGAAGTCATACTTTAAGAGCTTAATCTATGTAAACTTATGGATTTTAAAAAAATTATATTTCAAGAGTTTATTTATATATTTTTTATGGATATTGTTGTATAAGGGAGATGTTCTTCATGTAATGATATAAGCATAGATCCAAATCTTAAACTCTATCAAGCGCCGAGATAGATCAAATCTCTGAGATAGATTTTGGAGATAGATTAAATCTGTGGAGGTAGAAACCTGGATATTTGGTGTGTGCTATATATAGCCATTGATTTGATCCAAACTAAAAGACAAGTCTTTTTATCTAAGGTGGACATTAATTATTATTATTATTAATATTTAATATTATTTATGGCCTTAAAACCATTTGCAAGGCCCTCCTAAACCATGTACAATAAAACCATGAGTTGTTTAGGAGGCCTTGCACATGGTTATAAAACCATTTGCAAGGCCCTCCTAAACCATGTACAATAAAACCATGGGTTGTTTAGGAGGCCTTGCATATGGTAAACCATGTGCAAGCAACATTTTTTTTGCCAATAATTTAATTTTTTATTTTTTATTATTTGTTAGGTAGATTAATTTTTTTTACCTTACAAGATGACAAAGGTTACAAGATCTCCCTCACCACAATTAAAATATGTTAATTTTTTTTTGAATTTTTTAAGTATTAATAATTATAGATATGCAAGATATCAAGTGTAGGGCAGTTTAGTTGATTGGATTCTAAGTCCAAAGATCATTGATAATTTTCAAGAATCTAACTCTGTATGTCTTTGAGGTTACTATGGATGTAGGGAGCCCTAACTAAAATTGTTGCTCAAAGCACCCAAAAAAATTTATACATAATGTTTTGGAAACTATTTAAATATTTACGATAGTTATTTTATTTTATTTATTGTAATATTATTATTTATATTTTTTTAATTTTTAATTATGAAATCTATTTTAATATTTTATTAAATAATTTAGTTAATTTTCAATTTTATTATTATTAATAATATACTTTCTTGTAAATTCAAATTTGTAATGTTCAAAGAAAATTAAATTTTCAATTTTATTATTATTATTAATATACTTTCTTGTAGATTCAAATTTATAATGTTGAAAGAAAAAACACATGTTTTTGTAGATTCAAATGTGTAATGTTAAAAAAAAATACATATTTTTAATTATTTAAGCTTACTCAAGTTCTCGAGTCACTTAACATAACATTAACATGCTCATTATAGGCCAATTGTGACATAACATTAATATGCTCATTATAGGCCAACATAACTAATTTGAGAAGGCGATTGAGGAGAGAAAGCAAAATGATAAATGAGGAGAAGAATATGGAATTCAAGCAGAGGATTTAGAGGTCAACACTGTAAAATAATACCACAGGCAAGTTTGAAGAAAAATTTATGAACAATAATATTGGGTAGTCTGTGTTTGTGTGGGTTTTTCTATATATTCGTGATAGAGGACATAAAATGTTCTAGTTAAACATTTGTGTGCTTGAATTCGATGAGAAGATTTTCATGCCCATTAGTAACTTGGTGGCGTTTGGGATTTTAAAGCAATATTGTCATATATTCAGATTATTTTTTTTGGTTGTTGCAATATGTACAATCTGCACTAAATATGGTCGAAAGCCTGCATGAGTATTTGTCAAACAAAATCGCTCTAATGTCACGGCTGTGATGCCCTCCAACATGCAATAAATTCATTCATGCAAATAATTTATTCATGCAATTATATGGATATGAAATTATTGTATTGAAACAATTTCTCATCACAAAAACAATTATTCGATAAAGTACAAAAAGTATTAATCAAAATGATTGTGTACTTTTTAACCAGTAGGTGGTGAAAAAGGTCTGCCATACCTTACTTCTCGTGCTTCCCGTTCAAGTTCCAGGTAGTCCTGATTCATTAGGCCGCATGTGTCTTTATGGACGAACAATATTCAATAAGCAACATAGTAATAAATGCTATGGCTAGTCGTTGGATCTCAAACAAGTTGAGATCTAACTGATCACAATGCAGTTGCAGCAGCATTTATTACTCTGCTACATGTAAAATATTTTTTGCCATCTCTATGGGCTATGGTATGGAGAGAAAGGATATGTAGTTCCGACACCTTTATATCATAAATAAAATACATTATTTAAGGCACGGTTGGCTAATTTGGTCAACTGAACATTGTGATATTAAATGTTCGCTCAGTATTGTGATATTCATCATTTTATATCGTGCCCTTCATCAATGTGGCATTGCTTACCAGCAAAAGCTACCCTGTGCACTAGAGCCCCCGACTCATCTTGAACTCAAGGGCTACCCGGTGTAGTAGAACCTCGGACCACCATACTTTTGGCTCATCTTGATCTCAAGGAGCAGGGTAGGGTATTCTAGCAGATTGTTTTGGATTGAAAAAAAAGTGTATATAGATAGGTAAGCTAAACATAAAATTAAAACTGAAATGTGTAAATTTTGGCTACTATTGTGATAAAAAACATATTCTATGTAAATATAGGCTATATTAAACACTAAAAATGATGAAATAGGTAATTTCTTTTTTGAAAAAAAAACAAAAAAAATAGAGATCTATGTTTCTATAATTGAATTAATTATTTGCTTTTTTTTCTTTAATCAAATAAATTGAAAATATTGTTTTTAGCTTCACTATGATTTTTATGGGTTAAGAAGTTCAATTTTATTACAATTTAAAAAAAAATGGATCTAATGCATTTCTATGCTAGGCATTCCAAAAGAAAGTGTTTTCCATCCTTTACTTTACGCATCTCACCAATTTTACATATTCTTTCATGTTAAGGCACTTTTCCAATTTCCATTGTCATGTTTCACTATAAAGCTAATGGGAGTTTGTGCTTATGTTTGCAATATTATTTTCTTTCTTGAGCTTGAAAAAATAGAAAGATTAGTTTTGTTTTCTAACATGTTAAGTAGCAATATTGATATTTTTGAGGGTGCCCTCCTCCACTATCTCCCAATGGTTTAACCATAAAACTACATCTCTAGTCCATCTTCATTTGAGCCTTTAGTGACTTTTATTGAGATTCAAAATATTGTAGGAAACATCTCATCATCAATGCTAACTATCGTTTTTTGTACATTAAGTACTAGTGATAGCGTTACTTTGAATGAGTGAAATCCCAACTTCCAATTTTGAGGATAGGTTAAGTTATATTACACATAATTTTAAGGTTATTTAATATATGATGCTTTTATATTTTCTTGAATTTGCTCACCCAAAACCTCACAACCATATAGAATAATTGGGAAACAAGGATACCAAAGAGCGCCTTCTTTTTTCCAAAAATCAAAATTCTTGAACTTTACAGTTGTCGTCAAGACCAAAGTAAGATTCCAACCTACATCTATTCTTCTTTCAACACTATCATTCCAATCTATCACTAATGAAAATCGATATACTTATAATAATTAACTTATTACAAGTTGTTACCATGGAAAAAAAAACAGTGTATGTATAGTAAATTTATGAATATCTTAACTATTATGATTCCATTATATTAAACGTAATTTTTATTGATTATTTGGTCTAACTAATAATACTTTTTAAAGGATAATATGAAGATATATAGTAAATTTAATTTATCATAGTGGGTTAGTTCAATCAATTTGAATGGACTATTTCAATATGGAGCTCCTTATGGGGTATTTAGTTCTAGTTCAACCTAGATTCAAGTTGGATCAACTCTTAATGGGTTACAAGCTACTATTATGATTAGAGGTTGATCTCTATTCCATTTAAGTGATTTGGGGAATAGGTGGACCTCTCGAGGCATATAAAAAATCCCATGAATGTTAGATTCTTTTAAAAACAAAAAAGTATCATGGCATTATTTTTTTTTGTAAACTATATTTACATTATATTAAATAGTCAAAATAGAAAATACATCTGTCATCCATTTATCAACCATACATAAATAAAATACCAAGTGTTAAGACGTAACCAACCCAATGGGAAACTTGTCCTGCCAAACAATCAAGACTCCAAACAAAGCATGACCATACCCCAAAAAAACCATAACGAGTCCCAAAATAGTGCTATATCGAGAATGAAACAAGTCTTCCCTAGATGCAATCAATGTTTTACAATCTAAAATAATTAAAACCAAACATATAAGAGAATGAAATCCCTAAAAATAGACATAATCAGAGATGGTTACAACAAGCAGAGAAGGAACATGGTTCAAGTCATAGAAAGCTACCTCTCTGGGATTGGACCCAAACACCTTAACAATGGTAACTTGAGCTAGTGTATTGATACTCCTAGCCAAATCCTTAATGCCATCCATAATGTTTTCTAGTGTTGCTTGAATATTCAAAATTTGGTTCCTAGTCTAAGAAACCTCCTCCATAGCAATATCTCAAGCTCTCATATTTTTTCTTAGAGCTTCCATCAATGCCATCCCTAGCGTCGATTAGAGTAAATTTCACCTCAAAATGGGCCTCCTAAAAAAAATTAATAAAATAATACTTAAAATAATAATAAAATATTTATTAATTTTGGAGGAAGAAAAAGAAAAAAACTATTTTTTTGTTTGTATTTTCGACATATCTCCCCGTGTTTTTACTCAAATTTTGATTGGGAGAGCTCGTTGGATGTGAAATTAAATTTTGCATCCAACGAATACCCACTCGACATACTTTAGATGGACCCTGCTACCCAAAAAACAAGAAATACTTGAAAAAAATGTGATGATGTCATCATCATCACGTTTTTTCTGGGTATTTCTTGTTTTTCGAGTAGCGGGGTCCATAAAAAGTATGCCGAATGCATACTCGTTGGATGCGGAATTTTTTTCTACATCCAATGAGCTCTCCCGATTGAAATTTGAGTAAAAACACGGGGAGATATGTCGAAAATTCAAATAAAAAAAATAGTTTTTTTATGATACCTATCCCCAAATTTATATTAAAAAAGTGTTTAAGACCTATACGGTATTTCAAATTTAAATAAATTTCATTGGCTAACACATGATGACATGGAATTTGAGTTAAAGTTAAAAGGCCCATTTTTAGTTGAAATTTCCTCTAATTTGTATGTCTTCATCTTCTAATATAGCATAACAATCTTTCCATGCTATATATCTCATGAGTGAGATGAACCCACATCCAAAATTTTCATTTCCCATTCCATTTGGGATTCCTTAGCCTCCAAATCATCCTTCGCCCTATCAATTTTATGCTCCATTTCAGAGATGATTTTAGGGGCGAAATTAGAGGGGTCTCAAATATATAAGGGGAATTTTTTTAATATGAAATGTGTTTTTTTTTAATTTAATACATTAGCCCTAAATTTATTTGACCCATATTAATGGGGATTTGGATCGCCAAGGCCACGAAGGCTCGTGAAAGAGGAAAACTTGAATGTTTCCCTATCAAATATGGTTGAAATCGGGGATTTCACCCCGTAATTTTGGTAGGAAGGCTAGGAAATATGAAAATCACCCAGTATTTTGAGTAATGAATCCATGTAATGTTGAGTTCACCCTGATTTTTCAGTAATGATGGGTGATACAAATTGTTTTTCGTTGATATATGGACCCTATCATTTAGTACTCCCTTTATTTGAGGTTGGGAACTGGTAGTCTCACCAATATGGACTATTGGACCTTATCAATTACCATACCCTTGATTTGAGGTTGGGCAGTTTCCCGAGTCGCCAATATGGACCTTCATAGTTAGCACACCCTCAATTTGAGGTTGGCGAGTCTCACCAATATTAACCATGGATGATTTTAAGAATCCCCCCTAGATTTATATGTATAAAAAATGGGAGAAACTCTCTGATATATAGAAAAATTTGAAGGCGATTTTATTAATAATATAATATGTATATATTAAAAATTTAACGAATATTTCATTTAATTATATAATGGTGTAAAATATTGGCAAATCTTTCATTTTATTATACAATGTTGTAAAATATTGGCGATTCTTTCACTAAGCTATAAGATATTGTAAAATCTTGGCGAATATTTCACTTCATTATAAAAAATTGTAAAATTGGTGAATCTTTCACTGCTTTATAAAATATTGTAAAAATAGAGGAACAACAACATTAGTTAAATACCATGAATCACATCATCAACAAAATAACATGTAGACTCACGAGTCACAACTGGAAGGTGTTAGTGAACCACAACTGCACTAACTAGATTCAGGGCAAGTGGGGAATCCACTTGTTATCTCATCCCTTAATGGTCCAGAGGACATGTGGGGACCTGAATTTTGACAAACCAATAAACTAATAGAATCAGTCATTATGCTCGATCTTGGCCTCCACTATCCAATTGATGTCGTGGAGGCTAATACAATTATGCATTGTAATTATGCCAATTGATTATTGCATTATATGAATGTTGGTCTCATGCCAATAGGTATCCTATGATCAATGCATATGAACCTAATTCATAGACCATTTTTCTCTTCGCTTAGATATGTAGATATCATTTAATTTTTTGAAAAACAATACATATTTACAAAGAAAATACACACAATACAATCAACATAAAAGAATTAAAAAAGTGAAGACAATTAATTCATGCAACTAAAAGGTAATAAAAATATCTTTTCTCAAACCCTGAATCAATGGAAATTGACTAAAACCAATCTTGATTCAAGCTACAACAAAGGGTTAAATCAAGCATCAAATGAGAACTAGAATCATTAAAGGGACTAATACAAAGCTTTGGACTGCAAATTCTATGCAATATAATGTCTTGGAAATTCCAAGAACTTGTTAAGATGTTGGTGATGCAATCATGCTGGACATATTGCGAGATTTTGTTACACTGTAAAATGCTACAGTTGTGATGTATTTGGTCACAAATCTCAACACTATAGGAATTCATGAATTCCCTCAATTAAAGGAAGTGTCCCATATATGGCTAAGAAGGAGTCCAACAAAATATGGAAGAGAAAATAAAATGAAGAATTATATCAATCGGGTAAGAAACAAAAACATCTTTCCTCAAACCTTTGAATCAAAGGAAATCAAATGAAACCAATGAATCTACTACAAAGGTTTCAGTAAAGCATCAAATAAGAACTAGAATCATAATGCATTCAAAGGACTAACACAACCTTTCACCAAAATAAGCCCAAACTTCCACAATTGAAAAAATACTACAAACATAAACAATAAGTAAACCATATAAATTTTCCAAGGTACAAAGCTAGACATTAGCACAGTTTCATGCACTAGAATGAACCCATTCCCGCTTAGCGGAAGTCTTGTTAAATTATTTATTTATCCCTTAATACTAGGACATTATCTATGTGAAAAGATAGGCCCCAGCTTTATCAAATTCCAACTTCATTTCATGTCACAAATAAGAAAGACAATGTAATAGTTAAATATTAAAAATTCAATCTTAAATAACTAACATCAAGGAACTGTAGTCCCAATCATCAATGTTACAACGAAAAACAAAAAATATAGAATCTATTTTTACCTTAAATGTGGCCTCAAATTGACATATAGTGATCTTGCTACCATAAATACTTTTCAACCTACTTCAAAATTAGAGGAAGAAAAAAATTAGTCAAATTACATGAATCACATCATCATCAATAGAACCCATAGAATCACGAGTCACAACTCGAAGGTGTCCCTTAATGGTCCAACGGACATGTGGGGACCTGAATCTTTAAAAATCGATAAACTAGTAGAATCATACATTATGCTTGATCTTGGGTGTGTCCATGTATGGTGTACTTAAAATTGTCAACATGTGTACTCCCTGAAAAATTAAAATAGATAATAGCACCTCATTTATTTGCATCATATCAAATAATATTCCTTTCAATCCATTCAAAGATGATTTAAAAGAAGAAGGAGAAGGTGGTGATGCAATTGTAATTAGGAAGTAACAACTTCATAACCAAGCTTCATCTGAATCTTCAAAAGAAGTACCAGTAGCATAATATTTAGCTAACTATAAAAAAAAAGATCTATATGATTCTTTATAAGAAAGATTGGTGGAAAAATCTGTAGCTATAAATATACGGGAAGTCGACCCAAGAGAATTCAAGATTAAAAAAATCAGAGTCACAGATGACATCGATTTGTAGCTCAAATCCCCCTTACCCAAATCATTGCATTGCTCCTCCTGCAAATAAATTGTTTTCCCAAAGCCAATTGATACTGTAAGTTGCTCAAAACTTGTACAAGTTGAAGTTGTCTTTGTTTGGATCTAGAGAATCCAATAAAATTGACATGGATTGACAGTCTCCTTGTGTTGAGTGTGGTACTTCTATGCAACAAAATTTTCCTTACTAATATACTATTACAGTTATGTGAGCAATAAAATGAGCCTATGATGTTGATGGAGGTACAAATAGCCATTGTCCACTGCAAGAATTCCAATTGCATTGATGGTAAGCAGTATGGTACCAACATTGTTCTACTCTATGCAATTAGCTGGTATTCCTCTTAATGTAGTTGAGGAAAAAAAATTGTTATGATCTCCCTAAACTTCATGCAAGAATACATGTAACTAGTATTCTTCCACCATGGAATAATTATTATGTCGAACGGAGATGAAGATGCTATACATATTACATGATTTTTTCCAATAAAATTAACTGTATAGAAATTTAGAATTCGGATTTAACCATTTTTTGCACCTTAAACTTGATTCACTCTTTTTTTTCTCTCCTTCAAACTATAATCAGTCTGCCAACTAAGAAATCCAGGTTGAACAATATTGCAGATTTTTTTCAAGAACATAGCACAACATCTAACCCATTCGAGTCATCGCGTAATATGTATAGCCTCTTCATGTGAGAAGTTTGGCTTATAGAAATTTACAGTTCAAATTTAACCATTTTTTGCATCTTAAACTTGATTCACTCTTTGTTTTGTTCTTTGAAAATCAGCATGTGATTGAGAGTTGAGATTGGATCCTTTATATCTGGTCAATCTTTTTTCTTTGTACATAAACAAAAAAACAAGTTTCATCGTTTAACATCCCAATTTACCCTCCAAATAGTTGAATGAGTTTCTAATCTCTCCTTCAAAATATAATCAGTTTTCCAACTAAGAAAGCCAAGTTGAACAAGATTGTAGATTCTTGTTAAGAACATAACACAACATCACACAAGATGCTACAATCAACTGTCATTTTCAACGTGTTACAGCAATTCACGGTCACATGAAGGGGGAGGTTTTAGTCAAAAAGGGGTTGCATGTGCACTATTATCTACAACATCGAACAAACAAAGTGGGAACTCTTCCGTGTACATTGTAGGTTTGAAATATCAATGTAATTCTGAACTGTGTGGCTATTTAGAAGGCTATAACAGTCATCTTAAACAACCAAAAGAACATGATTCCATGTAGGTATAGTAGATGATTTTCAGTAATACTTTGATTGAATCAACAATTCCTATCAAGCAATACCTACAATGGATCACTATGGTTGCATGGTTTACCTTCTTGATCACGGTGGGACATTTGATGAGGCATAAGAATTTATCAACATGATGGAAATGAATCCTACTACTAAGGTGTGGATGTGTTTTCTTTATACATGTATATTACCTAACAACCTAATTATAGGAGAACTTGTGGAAGATTATATTTTGGAGCTAAACCCCCAAAATTATGCTCCTTATGTGTTGTTGTCAAACATCTATGTTGTAGTTGTTAGGTGGAATAGCAATGACAAGGTATGGAAAATGATGCAATATAGGTGTGTTAAAAACATTATTGGTTTCGGATAGTAACAATCATGACAACTTTCTATTTGTCTCCCTTGCCTTTTAATCTATATTCTTCCATCAAGTAACTAGTATTCACAACTACAAGAACTTCACGCATCAATGAATGTTGACTTGTCCATCCATGTTATGAATCTGTAAGGTAGTTTTTGAAAATATATACAATACTTCACATGCATTCCAAGAAACGTTATGTTAAGACTCAAATTCTAAAGAGAAAAATGTAGTTTATCTAGATGTCTCCATTGTTGCATATTGCAAATAATATCAGGATATTGGTTCAAATCTCACAATACCACCACAAAACCCAAATTAAATATAAATGATAATTTAACACTCTTACGTTTGTCATGATTCAGGTAGCTTTGAAAACATTTACTTTTCAAAACTATATGTCATATAAATGGAAATAAATCATTGCATCTTTCACTTCTCTTTGTCAATGACATTAAATTCAAAATTGGAAAACATTAATTTTCACTTTAAATTACTATCATTCCTCATCCCATGATATCACATATCCAAACAAGAATAATAAACCATAGCAGAAACAAGTAAGAATAAACCATAGAAGAGGGTCTTCCCTATGTCAAATGTTCTTCTCTTCTTATTGGTCACTGATTACTTAGCCAGGATAGTAAAAGATTGCAAGTAAAATATTGCAAGAGAGAATAGCGTTATAAAAGAAAAAAGTAATCAAATTTCTATCCGTGTCTCACTTTTTATTTGTAGATTATGTTATCATAATTGGTTTGGGTTTTGTTAGGGAGGAAGAAAAATATTAGGAAATTCTATAATTGCACTGCACATGAACGGTTATGGAGGTAAATTCCAATAAACCAAATATATTCTTCACCAATGTAGATGCAGACCAAGAAAGGAGGATTCTTCAAATCCTTCCTTTTAATGTTTGTGTTTTGATAATGGAGTAAGGAATCTAAAATTCATAATAAAATCAAATGATTACAAGTTTAAGGATTGGATTTGGTTCCATGAAAAAAGTAGAAACAGAGTGACAAGTTGATACTATAGGTGGCCTTTTAAAGGATTAAGATTGATTTTGGTGAAATTGACCTTGGAGGTGATCCTTTTGTATTGGAATTCAATAGCTTACATCCCGAAACAAATGTTGTAAGTAATAAGCAAAAAATATTTTACATTCCTTATGGACTTGGAAGACCAAAAGGGATCCCTGCAAAATGTTGCATTATCAGATCCCTGTACCCTAGGGAATGTATCCACATATCACCGAATCATATTTGGATATGCCCCAAAGTTTTAGACATCGATAGAAGGTTCCATAGGTTCCATAAGTTGTGCCAAATTCTCTCTGTTGTGAAGATGAAAAATTTCCTGAACCTTCCCTAAATTGAGACACACATTCCCTCTATCGTGGAAATGAAGCTTAAAACTAGGGTCATATATTTTGAAGCTTGTCAGACTAAGTCATAGGTTAGTTCAAGGTCATAGATTTTGAATATTTTGAGGCTTGTCATATATTGGGTAGCAAGGCATATGGAAGTTCATAAAATTTGAAATGGCAGCAAGGCATATGGAAGTTCAAGATGCCCGAAGAAGCTCCAAGACTATCTTTGGACAATAGATAAATTTCAAGAAATTTTGTTGAGTTGAAAAGTAATTACTCCAACATGGACACACCCAAGATCATGCACAAGAACAAGCATTCTAATGGACATTTGATAGAAATGGAACATCAATGTAGTGAAAGAAAGAGTTCTCCAAGTGTTGTTGCTCATTTGATGGGATTAGAAGAGATGTTGGATAATTCCCTAACTTCTCAAAGAAATGGAGCATTATGTCTGTAAAATTTGAAGAAAATTATGGTATCATCATTTCTCTAGAGGTAGGGAATTAACGAATCAACTCAATACTGCACCGTAAATAATATCTTGTGATATTAGGGCTATTTTCTAATTGTTTTTTTTTTTACAATAACATAGGTGTAGAATATATTGATACCAGTAAACAGCTACCGAAGGCTTAATACAGAGTTAAAACATCTATAAAGATGAGATAGATTATTCATCAAAATGAGGCAGGGGATCCAAAGCCTCCCAACGGCTTGAATACAATTATTTAAATAGTACTGTGGACTGTGTTAAGCCAAGAAGCAGCAAGAAGGGGAAGAGTGCCTGCAGAGCGAAATCAGTTGCCCAGTTTGGCCATCAACTTGGAAACTGCAGATTCCAGAGCGCTAATTATTTTGCCAAAATCTCCATGAGTGATAGCCACGTCCTTGAAGCTTGTGCACGTTTCATCCTTGAAATCCTCCAGTTTTTCAGTGGAGGCCGAGAGATCTTCACGGAGTTGCCTCAGATCCTTGTTCAGTAGATCCCAAGTTTGTTCACCGGCCTTGGTGACATCTTGCAGCTTCTTATCTTGATTATCTAATTTAGCTCTGAGACGACCCATGGAGGATTCCAGCGACCCGATCCTTACTTCTGCTAATGGAACTGAGCTTGATGATCCTTCTGATGCCATTATGAGGCGAGCTTTTCCTTGATTCAGATCAGAACACGATCGAGCAGCGCTGGAGGAGACGACGCGTAGCACAAAGAGCTTGGTCACACAGTCTTCTTTTCTGGGGATTAAATCCACAGAGCAAATAACAATAGTGTTGGAACCATGGCAAAGGAGGCGAATCTTAAGTAACGGGCTTGGAGGAGCCCAAAGGATGAGGAATCCTGGCAGTCTGCGAATTTGCAGAGAATATTTGCCTTGCTCATGAGTATGGAAAACGTGGAGTATGTAGAACGAATGGAAACGCTGTAAAAATATCCTGAATCCCCAACAGCTAAGGGATGTCACATCTCTGATCAACTCCATCAATACTTAAGATGCTTTTGCCCAGCGCTGTCCCACGATTAGCCTCTTTATCAGCCTGCATATTCAGCACATGCAGCACATGGAAATATCTAATACTTTGGAAATCTTTGCTTAGGTGAAGGATTTTCTGGAAGATTTGGTGAAGTTTGATATGCGAAGGACTCTTCTTGTTTATAAGGGCATTAATCAGAAGCTGGGAGTCCCCAAAGACTGAGAGATTGCCAATTTCTTTAGCAAGTGCGATTCTTAAGCCTTGCCAGAGCCCACAAAATTCAGCAACATTATTATAGTCAATTCCTAGACCCCAAGCATACTTACTGAGCATGTTCCCATTGGCCAAGATGATCGCTCCACCGGCACCAGCTAAGCCTGGGTTTCCCTTTGAGGCACTGTCGAAGAAGAGACAAGGATCATTCAAAGTTGACTTCCAGCACATGAAATCAGCTTCATCAAGTCTTATTTCCCAGTGCTCTTTCTGAGGATTATTGGGATTGTTTCGGTTCTGAAGATTGGGAGCTAACGTGCTTAACCAATGTAACTCGTC
Organism: Pseudotsuga menziesii; assembly: GCA_001517045.1. NCBI lineage: Eukaryota > Viridiplantae > Streptophyta > Pinopsida > Pinales > Pinaceae > Pseudotsuga > Pseudotsuga menziesii. Next base: position 30,896 of record LPNX010521759.1, read on the forward strand.
TGGCAGGAGCTGATTGGAGTTTTTTAAGGAAAGGCTGCTTTCCAGAGCTTCCCCTAGGATTGCTCTTGCCTGAGCTGCGATTTTTTGGGGAAGAGTTTCTTGATTCCTGAAAATTCTGTTGTTTCTCTTGAGCCAGATTTTCCAGCAAATAGCTTTTGGGAGCCATTCCCAGGCAGTTTGGAGCAGAGTTTTTTTGGCCAGACGAAACGGAGACAGGTTCATCCAATTTGAGAAGAGATCCTGTATAGTATGAGGGAGAGTAGTGCCTTGGTTTAGATTCATGGCATTTAACCACACTTCTTTGGAGAAAGGACAGTCAAGAATGATGTGATCCGCAGTTTCTTCCTTGAGTTTGCAGAGAGGGCATCGGGAAGGGCCTTCCATGCCTCTTTTCTTAAGGTTATCTCCTGTGAGGATACTTTTGTGGGCTATTGACCAGCAAAAGATATCAATTTTTGGGATGAAGGTTTTGGACCATATAAACTTCCAGACAGTTGGATTGGGGACTGCATAAGGGATTGCTTGAATGTTCTTGTATCCGTCTGAGGTTGAGTAACTTCCAGTGTTCCCCCAACCCCTTCTATCTCTGGTTTCTTTTTTGATAGGGGATTTTCCTTGGAGTAGGGAAATCAAGGCTTCCGCTTCAGAGTTAAGTTCGGGGGGGAAGTGGCCTAGATCCCATCCAATCCAGTAGTTTCCTTCCCAAGCTGAAAGATCCCATAACGAGGTGGCACCTTTATCCAGAAGCCAACGTTGGATGTTGTTGACTTCCATGCATAAACCTATTGGGGTATCACCCAGTATGGAGTATTCCCATACTTTGATTGATTTTCCATTCCCAGGTATCCAGTAAGGATTGTTTTTGAAGGGATTCAAAGCTTTAATGCATAATTTGTAAATTGGAGAGCCATTTCTGATTGGGGGTTGCATGTCCAGACACCTCTTCCTTGTTCCCAGGAAGTATTTTTTGTGGAGTACTTACTTGCTCTAGCTTTCTTTCCCTGTGATCAACTGCCATAGAAACTTGGCTCCTAAAGCCAGGTTTTGTGTAGGTAAACTGCGCACATGGAGCCCACCTTCATCACGAGGTTTTTTAATCTTTTCCCAGCTGACCAGATGGATTTTCTTTTCATTCCCTTTACCTCCTTCCCAAATGAATTTTCTGAGCATCCCTTCAATATTTAGGACTACTGATCCCGGAGCAAGTAAGATAGAAGATTGGTAAATTGGCATGCTATTAAGAACAGATTTTATAAGAATAGTTTTACCTGCAAGGTTGAGCCAGTTGGCACCCCATTTTTGGATTTTGCCTTTGAGCTTGTCTACAATAGGCTCCCAGTCTGCTGTCTTGACTTTGTCTTTGCAAATGGGGATGCCTAGATAGGTGAAGTTGTCCCAGTCTCTTGTTCCTTCCATCCCCAGCGTTCTAGTGATGTCCCTTAGTTCTCTGGCTGAGCACTTCCAGCTGAATATTTTGCTTTTTTGGAAGTTTATTTTACTTCCGGATATATTTTTGTATAACTCCAATTCTTTTTTAAATTGTTCAGTAGAATGGATGGAAGCTCCCCCTAGAAGCAGCGTGTCATCAGTAAATTGGGCATGATTTATGTCCCTGACATTGTTCACAATTCTTAGACCAAGAAGCAAATGGATTTCCTGACTCAGGTTAAGTTGATAGCTGAGCATAGAATCCTGGATGGCATAGAGAAGAGGAGACAGCAGGCAGCCCTGCCTTAATCCTCTAGAGGCTTTTAAGAAGCTAGTGGGCCTTCCGTTTACAAGAGGGGTGATCCAAGGGTCACCTACACAGCCTTTGACCCAGCTTATAAAGTTGAGGGAGAAGCCAAATTTTTCCATTACTGCAAACAGGAAATCATGCCTAACACGATCAAAGGCATTGGCTAAATCAATTTTAATGACCATACCTTTCTCATTACGGTGAAAGCTTGAATGAATTGCTTCTTGGACAAGAATGACGTTGTCGAGGATTTTCCTACCTTTGATGAATCCTCCTTGGTTTTCCGGGATGATCCTAGGGATAATTCTTTTAAGCCTGGTGGCTATGATCTTGGTTATAATCTTGTACCCAGTATTGCACAGTGAGATAGGCCTGAACCGATTGAAGGTAGTGGCGCCTTTTTCTTTCGGGATCAATGCCAGGAAGGATGAATTGGTGCTGCCTCCCAGTTTGTTGACCTTCTACGAGTACCGGATCATTTTTAAGAGGTCATACTTTATTATTTCCCAGCAGCAGGTGAAGAATCTTGTTGTGAAGCCATCCGGTTCGGGGGTGCTATCAGGTTTCATAATTGAGAGGGCGTTTTTAACCTCTTCCGTGGTGATAGGAGCAGTTAGAAATTTATTTTCCTCCATTTTGATGAGATGAGGGATAAGATCAAAGGGATGGGAGGAGATGTCAATTGGATCCTCAATGGGGGCGGTGAAGAGGTCTTTAAAGGTTTCCACAGCTGCATTCTTTATGCCTTCAAAGTCTTTGATCAGACCACCTTCAAAATTTATTTCTGATACAGCTTTGTAATTCTTCCGTGCCTCAGCTTGCTTATGGAAATATTTTGTATTTTTGTCCCCACTCAAAAGCCTGAGATTATGTGATTTTTGTGTTTGGTACTCTTCTTCTCTCCTGCAAGCCGAGAAGTAGTTTTTCTGAAGGGTCTCTTCCTTTTTGAGGAGATAGTCTGACGCAGGAGAGGAATCCACGCTAGATTGATGCGATTCCAACTCAGCTTGAGTGAGTTCCCTTTTTGAAACTGGAGAAGTGATGCGCTTGGCCCAGGCTTTAAGGGCATGTTTGAGCCTCTTTATTTTGGATTCCCAGATGAAGGAAGGCGAGCCATTTAAGTGGTCATTCCAGGAATTGGCGACAGTTTGCAGAAAATCATCATGATGGATCCAGAGCGAGCTGAATCGAAAGGGGATCGGACCAAGGTTTTGATTAAGAGCTAACTCAAGAAGGATGGGATTATGGTCGGAAGTGCTATGGGGGAGGATTTTGGAAGAGGCTAAAAGGCCCATGGAGAGAAAAGAGGAATGGACAAGGAATCTATCAAGCCGGGCTGCAACGTGGCCGGGTCCAATTCTTTTGTTCGTCCACGTAAACTTGCCTTTGACAGGCTTGATATCAATCAGATCCCATCCAGTGATGATGTCTTCAACCCATTCCCTTGATGGGTCTCTGACCGGAGTGCCTCCCCTTTTTTCATTAGCTTCCAAGGTGACATTCAGATCTCCAGCTACTATGATATTTTCTCTTTGCTGCAATTTAAGGAAGGATTCTAGTGTATTCTAGCAATCTTTTTTTTCCGCATGCAAAACGGGGACATAGAGATTGAACAGACTTACCTTTCATCCAGACTGTTTGTGGATGAGTTTTGTAAAAACCCAGTGCAACGTTCGTTCTTCAGCTTCAATGTCATACAGGGAGGGCCCCCAAAAGGTGGCTATTCCTCTGGAAGCACCTCTAGAGTTGTTTCCAATACTAGTACCTTTTTTCCAGAACTTTTTCCCGACTTGGAGGATAGCAGGCTCCTCCATTTTTGTTTCCTGGACTAGCAGAATCTCTGGTTTATGAATTCGGATTAGATCTCTCATTGCATCTTCTTTTAGGGTTGAGCCTAGACCTCTGCAATTCCAGGAAATGTATCTCATTAGGGACTGTGGGAGAAGGGATGGCCTCTTTTAAGGCCTGAGTTGTTCCTTTTTTGGATCTAGTGTGCATGATCCCTTTTAGAGTTTTTTGAGACCTCTCAAGGACTGCTAGGTGTGTTGCTTCTTCTCTTTGTTTCTTTTTAGATTTCCTTTCTCTTGGATTTTTGATAGGAATAGTATGCAGACTGCTTGAAGAGGCACCATCATCCATTTCTTCTCCTGGATCTGATTCTAGAAGCAATAGTTCTTCATTTGTTTCTTTGGGGGAGCCTGGGGCCTCAGCCCCCATCAGATGTTGGGTTATTTCCCCAGGCTCCAGTTGATCTACGATCTAGGGCTCTGCCTCTTTTCTACTAGGCTGCTTTGTCAATTGGGGTTCATCGCTTACATTGGTTGGTGCCTTCCCATTTTGATTTCTGGGTTCCTATTGTTCCTTAGGGTTTGGAATAACGATTGGGGCTTCTTTTGTGGATTCTTGGGGCATCTTGTTTGAGATTGAAAGCTGGTTTTGCATATCCCCTGTAGTCCTTTTTTCCTGATTTTTGGCGATTGTCTTACCTTTCTTGACTTTTTTCCATCCTTCTCCTTCTTCTGAGACCTGTGATTTAGGGCAGTTTCTTTGAAAATGTCCATGTTCGTGACATTGGCGGCACTTGAATGGCAGCTGTTCGTAGTTGAGCTTTTGATAATGGTGCCAATCTCCAACTTTTAGTTTAACTGCTTCAGGAAGCCCTGCTTCAAGATCAACCTCTACACATATTCGGGCACATGAATATTGGCCCTTGTTGTCAGCTTTGTCAATGTATCTCCCAAGAGCATTCCCAATTTTTTCCAGGGTTTGAGTGTTCCAGCAGTGGACTGGAAGGTTTGGAAGTCTTACCCACACTGGAACTTCCTTTGGAACATCTACTTCCGCATTGAAATCTGGATTCCATCTGTTGAGATACAGTCCTTGAGGTCCCATGAAATATGGACCATTTCTGAAGATAAGGTCATGGTCTTCTTTGGCTATAAACTCAAAAATGAAGAACCCTCGGCCCACGGAGTAGTAGGTAACACTATTCTTGAGCTGGGGCCTCCAGTTCTGTTGAATCCAGTCGTCAGTGGTTTTGGTTGAGGGCCAAAGCCCCATGAACTGGCCTACCAATCCTCGATCAGCCAGAGCTAGAGAAATATTGATGGGGAGTTCACATGGCAGGTCAATTTCAGGAATTGAATCAAGATTTTTGATGAATTTCGGGATGGAAGGGGGCACCGAATTGGATCCAGGAGATCGTAGTAGCAATTTGAAAGCTTCTTCAGCAGCAGAAGGAATAGAGGGAGGGGAGAGCCCTCCCCCAGGCGCAGCCATGGGGTGCCTGAGGTGAAGCAACACCAGCACGGCGGTAGCTAGGGCGAGGCTAGGGCGCGGCTCCAGCAGCGACCACCTAAAAAAAAGGCTATTTTCTTATTGTTGTTACAAGGAAAACTGCCCATATCTATTATTTACTACTAATTTAACCTTAATCATTCACATTCCATTGATCCATCATTATTTTACCGCATCATGGACTCTCCTAATTGAAATTAGTATTGAATTCTGAATACACCTTGTTTCATGGTGAAAATGCCCAGATCCACTAAAAATTTTCCTAGAAGTACAAGCTTCCAAAATATGAATTACTTGTTGTTTTAAGGATATTTTGAGGGTTGTTCATACCAAGAGCCTAGAAAAATGATGCCCAAATTTCACCTAAGTGTGCTAAGAATTATAAACATGGAAGATATGAGGTTGTTTTCATGCATAGGTTACCAAAAATTCACTCATGGGTGAAATAAATTTCCTATGTTCACATTGACACCAATGTCATACTTAACACTTCTTTTCGAGAATCAACACAAGCGAAGAATATCGAGGTATCATAAAAGAGCTCTTAGGATTACAGACCTGGTAGAATCACAAGCATGTGAAATTCATTGAGGTTATCAATTGATAATAGATGAGACGCTTCCATTATGTCAAAAGAACTATCAATTCCATCTCTTGATTCAAGGGAAACAGAAAGGAGGTCACTTGATATCATAGATGTAGTGAGGGATTCATTCAACGGAGATTGTTCAAATATATCCCTCGAGACCAAGATTAATGAGAAATATCAAAGCAAAGACAGACACAAATATGTTCTCAATCCAATGAAATATCCAAGTTCTCTAAATCGATGCAAGAGATATAAGAAAGCAACAACAATTATCAATTAGTTCCTCATCAAGGAAGGTGACAAATCCAAAGTCATAGTTTCAAACTTCATCAAATATCAATGAAAATTATAGGAAATTAGTGATTCAAGATTCCTTAGATGCAAATAAGAATTCAAAAATACCAGTTGATTTAAATGAGTCTCTAAAATTTCTTGTGATTTTAAGAGAGGTACCAGGGAATTTTGTAGAAAATAAAGATCCACCGAGACCTTCTTTTGGATTGAAAGAAGGCCCAAGATCTTGATTTTCAAAGGATTGTCCAAGGATATCATATGATGGAAGAGACATCCCTCGTTCTTCAATAAAGCTTAGAAATAAAGAACTATGGTTGAAACTCTGACTTTGGATTGAAAATATGACTTAGGAAAGTATATGGTTGCATAAATATTTTTGTCAATAACACTTCTCCAAGTATTAATCTGAGTAGGGAATCCCACATATGCCAAGATAATCTTCTTTCAAACAAAATCCATTTCCACCCTTGAGTATAACACCCTTCCTCAAATTGTGCACCCAAGGTTAGGAAGGCACAAATTCACATGTGCCAAGCACCCTAACCACTCCAAACACAAATCCATCAATATCGCACTTAGGTGGTGCTCTTTTCGAATCTGAGTGTTAAGAAATTAGATGGTTACATAACCATTTCCACTAAGTGCACTTCTCCAAGAAACAAACCAAGTAGAGTGTCTTACATGTTACAAGGTGGGTATGCACATTCCCATGTGTGAAAACTCATCCACTCCAACTATTTTCATGCAACATGTGTGCCCTCCTAGCAATGCATCTCCAATTAAATGTGCCATACTTGTCCATGTGTCAAAAGTAGATGAAAAAGTGCTACAAGATAAAAAAAAACCCATCATTAAGACTCTCTTCCATGAAACATTCTCTCACTAAGTAAATTTACCCTCACACACTAAGTTCTCACAAAATTGAAGGATAATGTAGAACAAGTTCTAAGAATTCAGACCAACAAGTCCATTCTCAATGCTAAATTGTGTCATTGCCCAAGCTACTAGTTAATAGTCATCTTACCATTTTTTAATTCAACCTAATTAAAACCCTCATTATAATCTAAATCTCATCAGGGGAGTGTATGTGATGGAGATTGAATGATTTGGTCCTAAGCGCTACATCCTAGATGATGATGCCCTAGTGATGATTCTTCATGGAGTATGTGGATTGTTTGACCATGAACTAGGGCCTTGTTTGAAGTAGAATGGACCAGTAATGGAAACATTCACTAAATCTAGGTAGTTTTGTGAGTTATGGCCTATTCATCTCAAATTATAGGCATACTCCAACCTTCAATTAGTAGCAAATGGCTCTGTTATGGCCCTTGGACAACACTAAGAGGCATCTTTGGGTAAATTTGGGCACATTGTGAGTTTGTTGAAGGAAACATAACTAAAACCTGTTTATTCCGATTTCTGGGCAGTAAGCAGCTTAAATATTGTAGTAGCACTCCATGCTGGGTTGTTTCCTAGCATTTCTAGGCATTCTATATAGTTCTAGGTATTTTTTAACCATGTCTCAACCCTCCAAACAATAGTAAGATAGGTCCTATGTATAATGTTGGAATCTTCCTTGTAGTGGCATCCTTGATTTAGCCTCAACCAACAACAAGAAGTAATTTTGGAAAAAATTTCGGTAAAGAAAACCAATAAAGATAGTAATTTCTCAAGTCCCTAAAACTAAGCTATTGTCATGTCCCTAATTAAATAATTCCAAATAAGACTATTTGCAAATAATGTTTCACCAACCTACTAGTTCCATAGGTTGAGATGGAGACATAGATTTTGTAATAAGGGGCTATGGGACCCAAAAGGACATTAGTTTACCATATTCACATTTAAATGGTTCACATAAATGATAAATGCTAAGAAAATAATGTGGCATGGGTTCATGAAGACACTTGGAAGCTTGTGAAGACTTTGGGCGACTAGATTCCCCGCACACTTGGCATGATATTCATACAAATTCAAACACATGGGTAATGCAACATTATTGGATGGTAATGTGGTGTAAAATATCATATAATGAGCTAAGGAAGTCAAATTTGTAAAGGAGGGTAACTCCCATGGAAGATGAAGAGACTAGAAGATGAGGTGTGCCACTTGGAATGAGATTCTATGCACTCTATGACAACAAATGATGGAATATTCTATGAAAATTATAACAAATTCAGACCTGATTGCTGACATGTCAGGGATCAAAATAGCCACCAAGAGGTGAAATTTGGGAGTTATAGGTAGCCATTCGAATTAGGGAAATAATTGGAGCATGAAGAGGAAGACAAGTGTCATGAGAGTTACTAAACCACTAAGATGAGAGTTACTAAACGATGCACTTGTATGCAAAATTACATAAATCTAATAGGACACATAAAAATTTAATCTTTCTCTTGTTTTTCACCGACTTTCCTCTATCAACCATATCCTTAGGATTTCTCTACATATCATGTGTGTACAAATCAAATATATTTTTCTATCAGAAAAATGCACTAATACCCTACCACTAACAAACTTAAAAAAATAACTTATGGCCAAATTATTTATGGAAAACACTCATCAGATCTAGTCAGGGTATCAATGCCTACGATGTTCTCATGGAATTCCTCTCTATAATTTTGTTATGAAACTAAACGGTTATATATCATTTAATTCAACAATTATCAACATGTGTATGCAAATTGAATAAAAATACTTGGTCATCAATGAACATCTCACCATACGAGGAGGCCTAGTCAAAACCATGGAGTGACCGAAGGGGCCAGACACTGTTGTTGATAATGGCTACAATCACCAAAGGATGAAATATTTAGATATGCATGAATAAACAATATAATTACATTATTATACTATGTACAAATGTTGAAATGGTTACCTCTGTATGACTTGTTGCTATTGTATATGTGGCACTAACTGCTTCTTTGATGACCCTTGTTAATTTAGGTTTAAATAGATCTCCCATGCCTTTGATATAGAGGAAATCCACACCCTTTCTAGGAGTAGATCCTCTCATATACACACAACCCTTCAGCACATTTGGACTGTAAGGAGAGGTAACTGTAGACTTCTCTCTAAATACAGTAGTTCATGGCTACAATCACAAAGTGTTGATGGAATTAGAAATGCATTAATCAATGAAATAACATGTATTAATAAACTGACTATGTTCAAATACTTACCGATACATAGTATGCTATGAACAAATCTACAACACTATCCACCGCATTCTCATACCCTATGGACTATGTAGCACTTATCTCCCCACCAAGGGGTAGATCACTAGAAGAAACAAATAATCCCTCTTCAAGATCTACAACCCACAATTTAGAAAATTGTCAATAATAGAGTGTGTAGCATTAACTAACTTACATGTGAAAACAAACTAGCATGTATTAAAAATGTCATGTTGAAATATTTACCTTAGTGTGAGTTGTTTTCGTTGAAGATATGACAACATTTTATACATCACAGGGTTTTGGTGCATGAGCCTTTGCACTAGCCTGGTCATCCCCAATGGGAAATTCTTTCCCCGCATCACAGCTAGAAGAAATGATTAAGGCCTATGCGGGATCTACAACCTGCAATTTAGAAAATTGTAAATATTAGGTCATGTAGCATTAATTAACTAATATGTGATAACAAACTAACATGTATTAAAAGAATGGCATGTTGAAATAGCTACCTCAATGTGAGTTTCTGTTGTTGAAGATATGAAAACGTCTTGTACATCACAAGGTTTTGGTGCATGAGCCTCTGCACTATCCTAGGAATCCCCAGTGGGAATGTCTTTCCCCACGTCACTAAAAGAAATGATTAAGCCCTATGGGCGATATACAACATGCAATTTAGAAAATTGTAAATATTATGTTGTGTAGCATTAATTAACTAACATGTGATAACAAACTAACATGTACTAAAAAATGACATGTTGAAATAGTTACCTCAGTGTGCGTTGTTGCCGTAGAATGTATGACAATATATTGTACATCACAGGGTTCTGGTGCACGAGTCTTTGGAAGAGCCTAGGAATCACCGATGGGAAATTCTTTCCCCATGTCATCTTCTTATAGCAAGTGCAAGTTTTGAAAACATTATAAATATTAACAATCTATATATGTGTATAGTAAGAAAAAACAATTTCAAACAAGACTATTGTTAACCTTTTACTTGCCTATGTAAGATAACCTATAAATCTAAGATTTGTTTGTATAGGACCAAAGCAAGGATGGTTGCATGATGTGTGTGGCTGGGGCTCTCAACTGGGCTCATGATATGCAATCCAGTCCCACTACTAGATGCTCCTTGGGCACTGGAAGGTGGTGGCTCTACCGCACTGGGAGGTGGTGGACATGTCCTACAAATAGATGGTGGCTCTTATGGACCTACTTGGTATGTACCTTGAAGATAATTGTTTTGGCGAACAACCGCTTGTGCCAACTGTACAAGTGACTCTTGTGTCTATGGGACCAGCTAATGTGTAGGAGGCACATCTGGCCTAGGTATCCACCTATGAGGTGCAAGTGATGGGAGATCAGGATATATGTGCCTTGCATTGGTACATTGTTCAGGAATCCCCATCCCAATGCCCTAGTACTCTAGTATATCAAAATAATTGATGTGCTTCCCCAAAAAAACTTATGCATGCATCTTTCTAAGAAAATATAATGGTATTCCTTAGTTGTTTTGTTGTGGCACATCAAATACTATGTACCATCTGTCCATCCAATTATTTATGAATGGTTGATATGTACACCACTAAAAAAAATATTATTTTTTCCCAATTTCAGCATTGCATTGTTCTATGGATCTCTAAAAATTGCAAATATGTGTTGTTTTGTTATCTTGAGTACATATAGGTTATTGGTTAACTATGTTGAGGTTTTCTTTATTGCACCGAGAGGCGCTCTATAGCCCAGTATGGGGGAGATCTTGTAACGTGGTGTAACGTTTGTAACATGTCGGAAAAAAATAATAGTGATAGTGAATATTATGGGAGAGATCTTGTAATGTGATGTAACGTTAGTAACTTTCGTAACATGTTCGCAAAAAATAATAGTGATAGTGAATATTATGGGAGAGATCTTGTAACGTGATGTAAAGTTTGTAACATTTGTAACATGTCGGCAAAAAATAATAGTGATAGTGAATATTATGGGAGAGATTTTGTAACAAAAAATAAAAAAGAATATCACTTTCGTAAATTTATTTTTATTAATAAAATAAATTTTCTAATAGGCCAAAATAAACGTCAGCCACAAAAACAATCTAAAATGGGGGAGATGTTTAAATCTTCCTACCTAACAAAACAATAAAAAAGTAAAAATTTAATTATCCATAAAAAAATATGTGGGTCAAGAAAAAAACACAAAATTGAATTATCAGAACAAAAAAATGTCGGTATTGCACATGGTTTTAAAACCATGTGCAAGGCATTCTAAACAACCCATGGTTTTATTGTACATGGTTTAGGAGGCTTTGCACATGGTTTTTAAACCATGTGCAAGGCCTCCTAAACAATCCATGGTTTTATTGTACATGGTTTAGGAGGGCCTTGCAAATGGTTTTAAGACCATGTGCAAAGCCTCCTAAACAACCCATGGGTGTAGGAGGGCCTTGCATATGGTTTTAAAACCATGTGTGGGGAAATGATGCAATGTTCGTTCCTAACAAAATAAAAAATAATAAAAAATATTTTGTGAGGCATAAATAATATTAAATTTTAATAATAAAAATATTATATGTGGACCTTAAATAAAAAGATGTGTCTTTTGGTTTGAATCAAGTCAATGGATACCTAAGAAGAGGTTTGCACCTCTAGATATTTGATCCATCTCAATGCTTGATAGAGCCTAGGATTTAGATCTATGCTGGTATAAGTTATGGATTAAATTAGGTATGGGTTATATGTGTTAAATGTTAGATGTTAAATGGGTTATAAGGATGGTGACTGACATTTTATAAAAGTTGGGATGGTTGGGGTTTAATATATATGTTTTAAAGGGTTACATGGGTTAAAATCTATATGGAAACGAGAGATGTAAGTTATATTTTAACATTCATTAACCGAATGTGCATCAGGAAAACATAAAAAAATTAGTAAACATAGAACACACATTCATAATCAAGATACATGTACGGTATGGAGTGGCAATGGAATCAATCCTAAGTCAACTAGAGCCTTGCAACTCACTGCATATTTGCGTCTTGACAATCTGCCTTTTAAATTGAACCAAAACACCAAAAGAATTTTGTTAATGGATGTATTTGAGAAAGTTCTAGGTGTGAGTAATTAAGAGCTTGGGGATCTAAAATTTGTTGTTTTATGTAATTCCAAGATTCAGGGAATCGATAATCATGGGTAGTAAATTTAAGTTATTTAATGAAAAAAATTAATGTATCTACCTCTATGTTGAAACCATTTCCATGATGATGTGGGCCACTACCCTCATTATTGTCTAACCAAAAGGCACGAGAATGAGGAAGAATATGAAAAATTATGGACTTCTCCTTCAAATAATTCCTTGCAATCACATTAGTAAGGAGTGATGAGAATATAACAACAATCCAATGTGTCAAAACTCAGTTGATAGTGTCAATTGAAAACTTATATGGTAAATTTAATATAAGACTTACTTATATACTTGCCTCTTTCTCTTTGTGTCTTAGCACATTTGATATTGTATGGTTGTCTCTGCGCCTTGACCCAATTGATATTACAAGGTGAGGATGTGCATGCATAATAATACTTAGTTATGACTATCAGGTGAGGATGTGCATGCATAATAATCCTTAGTTATAACTATGATGTGAGCATTTAAAGAGAAGAGGATGTAAATACATGTAATTTTATATGTATTTTGGTGGTGAGTGTTGAGGACAAATGTTGTGAGAAACCACAAATGTTTGGAAGGACAGAGAGAGATTACATCATGATCATATTACCCATCAAATTGAAGACTATTCTTGAGCCAATTTTTTTTAAAATTTTATTAATAACCATTGTGGTTCTTTGGTCCAAATGTTTTTTTCTAACTCATTGTTTCTTCATATCGTTTTCCCAATAACAACTCCCTATATCAATGCATAAATCAACCTTTGCATAGTTTGTGATCCTAGTTGCATGCCATTATTTGTAGTCACATGACATTGAGTGTTGTTTATATAGTTGTCGTGATTCCATGATATTCATGCAATAAATGAAGTATTGTAGAGGAGAACTCATCAAACCATCCATTCGAATTTCATTTTGACAAAAAACGAGTGGACATTGGTGTTAGTGTTTTGAGCGAATATGAAGAAACTTGAACTTTACAACTTTAATCTACAATTACAGTGAAGATAGATCTCATCAATAATCCAAAGACATAAATAAATCAAACCATAGAACACAAGATATACCCTAAAAAAACTCTCCACTAATTCAAAGGATAGAAAACCAGCAAACAATCTTACATTATGATTGGTAATCGATAGAGAATGATTACAACACAATAGAAGATTGTTTTTTCTGAAAGCAAAAGAGAGAATATATCAAATGGAACACTATGATGATCTTACCAAATGCATAGCACTTTAATAAAAATTAAAGTTAGGTCATACAAGGAAGGTAGTGAATATTTGCATGCTTCAATAACTTGTTAACACTGAGAACATTGTCTCATATTCAACCATGTTTCCCCACTAATTCATTGAGTTTAACTGCCTCTAACTCAGTTGTTAACTGAATGAACTGAACTGAATTGAATGTTATTGAAATGAATTGAATAGAATTGAACATAACTGAATGTAAATAATGCTTCTCCATCAGTGTCATATTTAAAAACCACTTGAATAAATTAAGGAGTTGATTCCTTAATTAATTGAACTTTTTTTTATCACAACTAAGACTCAATTGATGTCTTATTAATTTGAATTCACTTGGAGGCATACATGGGCAAGTTGAATTCTCTCTCTATCTATGTGCTCGTATTAATTTTCTTTTCATCGTCCATATGTGTTTTCATTAGTTATATATCATATCATACTCATAATAATTGTTCTGAACCTATGATCATATGTATTACCCTAGGTCATATAGTCACATGCTAAAGTAAATCACTCTAGGGGTAGCTAATCCCTAAAGGATACTTGTAGCACCTGTTGACCATGACTAGCTATACATCACATAGTATATCCCTGAGACTTAATAAAACATAAGTCATGTGAACTTAATACAACATAAGTTCCAGAATTGATACAACACAAGTCTTAGACCTTAACATAAGGTCATAATATTAACCATAAGATCCTAGTGAAAGCATCTCTCCCGAATAGGAATTGATCAAGTTCCTAGCTTGATACAACAAAAACTCTTTAACTTAACACAATAAGTTAGTGAGCTTAATACAACTTAAGTTCCGGACATGACACAACAAGTCTCATGGACATGATCTAAACTTAATACAACACAAGTTTCAAACTTGACAGGACAAGTCTCATGGAGGATGACTCCCTATGTTGTACATATAACACTCCCTCTCAGTGAGGGAGACATTCTCTGCCATACCAGAAATTTCCTACCACACCAAGCTTATCTCGGAAGTGTCAACAATTCATCGCAGATAGAGGCTTGTCACAAATTTGAAATCTTCTCATCAGTAGCTATGAACTAGAATTCATTTTACATGACCATGACTTCAATGAAGTAAAACTTCATCTCAAATGTGTTTTATCATAACACACATATAGGGTATTTCAGAAAGCTTGACTGTTAACTCCTAATAATTGTAGGCTCAAGTATTTCACCCTAGTAGGTGAATTCCCAAGCTACACTACTCCTCATTATGTAGTACTATCTGCAAAACATATTTTGCTTCTAAATTATTCTCAGACATACATCTTTCTTCTATAGTACTAGCCACAATACACTTAGATTTTGTAGTACTATCTTAAAATTACAACGCTAATCTCAAGATAAAATAATAGTTGGATAGCACAATCATATAATAGGTATGCCATGCAATAAGGATCCTATTCTAATGTACCTCAAAAGGTACTCAAGCATATGATTAGTATCAAGCATAAAATACAACAGGTCTGTTCAAAAGACCAACTAGATACTTACACATAGTAGCATCATCTGGATCCAATCTAGAATAAAGTTTCTATAAACTAGAAACCATGTATTTTAAATCCATCACATACAACATTATAAAACAAATGTGTAATAACATGCAAAAACAAAGTCTTGTATTTTCTTTCACTCTTCAACATTTGTTTTACTTTAGCATGTGGATTCCATTCCATTCTATTGAATCTTCTTGAGTATCAATAGTCTATGAGACTTTGACCATGTCTCTTCTCATGTGGATTCTCTCCATAAGGTATCATATCCCTTGGTTGCCTCAGTCAAGTACCATGACTAACTAGTGGGGACTTTATCTTCTACCACCTATGAAGGCACATCAATACTCCCTCTTCAACTAGAGGAGTTCTTAGTACTATACGAATCTTGTCCCAAAAACAGGCTTAGTAAGAAGTTATCAATGCTACTCATTTGTGGATATGTACCTTGTCTCAGATATAACTGACTAGAAACCTCATAAAGTTTTACTGTTTCTCAACATGCTCTATCTAGAGAAATACCTATGATCTTTCCTTGATCACTATACTAGTTAGATTTCATATATCTTTGAAACTCGATTTCACTAACCAAGACATATTGAGTTTACATACAGTTGTACCAAGTAGGTGTTAGATTTTTATCATTTAAGCTAGAAATAACTTAGGATATTAACTGAGAGAATAACAAGCACAACAATCAATCACAAAAGACAATGAACACAAAGATTTTCCTCGGGGAAACCATAAAGGAGAAAACCCCACAACTTCCTCAGAGATAGAATCAACACCAAATAGCAAAGCCCCAAAAATAGTAAGATGATATCCCGACAGCAGTAGCCTCTTTATTTCTAGCCCCAACAACTTCTTCTTCCTCAGCTATGCACTACAACTGAGTGTGAGTGAGTGTGCGATAAATAGAGAGGACCACTCTCTATTTATACTAATTCCTGACTTGAAAATGACTCACTAGGGCCGAATTCTCTAGGAAAGTCTAATAACCCTAGTGCCATGGAACTGCGGGGACTTTAACCCTTGAACAATAGGAGGGTTACCCACAATGACTTGACATGACTTGTTTACATTATAGAACCTCTCGATAGGAACATCGGGGCATGAAATGACTCAAATACATTATAGACACTTCCCAGAATAAACATCGGGGTACAAAACATAAGATATACAAGTGAATACATTCCGAAGTTACAAATACATCAACTCTCCCTCTTAACTAGGAAGGTATTCTTTCAACACAATTTTCAGCATTGGTCTTCTTCTCTGTATCGACTGGATCATCTTGTCATCTTCATCTTCAAGTTGCCTTCATCTTCAAGTCTTCTTCATCTTCAAGTCATCATCACTTCAAGTCTTCTTCATCTTCAAGTCACCTTCATCTTCAAGTCTTCTTCTAAGTATTCTTCATCACGGGATCTGGATCATCACGACTACTGGATTATCATCACTATATCATCATCAAATCTGGATCATCACTTGATATGGATCATCATCAATTCTGGATCATCATCACATCTGGATCATTGCTTGATCTAGATCATCATCAAGTCTGGATCATCATCACATCTGGATCATCACTTGATCTGGATCATCATCAAGTCTGGATCATCATCATCGGTGCTATCTCTTGATTCTTCTCGTCACAAGAATTTCTACAGAGCCAACCCTTTTTAATGATGGTTGTAGGCCTACCCTTCATGTAGGTCTTCAGCACTTATATCTGACCCTAAGTCAGAATGACCCACCCAACTCTTACATCTGACCTCATCTTGTCAGAAAGGCACACCCAACACTCACATCTGACCTCATCTTGTCAGAAAGGCCCAACACTCACATTTGACCATGTGTAAACACATCGGGCCAGAATGGATCAGAACTTACATTCGACCTCATATTTTTGGAAAGGCTCTGCACTTACATCCAACCTCATCTTGTTAGAAAGGCACAGCACTCATATCTGATCATGTGTAAACACATCGTGCCAGAATGGCTCAGCACTTACATCCGGCCTCATATTGTCAGAAAGGCTCTACACTTACATTCGACTGTGTGCAAACACATCGCATCAAAAGGGCTCTCAGTCCCAGACTGAGGATTCCTGGTAACTGACTAGGTGCCTCTATTCTCCCAGAGAATGGCATCATTCCTTATATCTAATCAAGTGGGAAAACATCCCTCAATCACATCAGAATGGCCATGCACTCACATCTGATCATGTAAGACTACATCCCATAGTCATATCAGAATGGACCTCAGTCCTAGACTGAGTATTCCTGGTAACTGACCAGGTGCCTCCATTCCAAGAATGGAATTTAGCCCTTATATCTGATCATGTAGGAACCAATCCTACAGTCACATCAGAATGGCTCAGCACTCACATCTAACATGGAAGGAACCAAATCCTCTCACCATGACAGAATGGCTCAGCCCTTACATCTGACCATGGAAGGAACCTAATCCTCTCACCATGTCAGAATGGCTCTAGGTCTCATCATTTCCCCTTGGAGGGAACTTCGATCTGGAGAAAACCAAGCTTCTCCCTAAATTACTCAAACTTCACTCTGGCCAATGGCTTCGTTAACACATTAGCTATCTGTTCATCTGTCGCAACATACTGGAGCTTAACTGCTCCTCTCTGCACCATATCCCTGATATAGTGATACTTGATCTTGATATGCTTCGACTTGTCATGGAACACTGGGTTCTCTAACAACTTCACACAACTTTGGTTGTCGCAATATATACAAGTAGCATCCAACTGGAGATCAAATAAATCAAACGGTAGCTTTCTCAGCCACACTGCCTCGCAACTAGCTGAACAAGCTGCGACATATTCTGCTTTAGTTGTACTCAATGCCACACAGTTTTACTTCCTGCTAAACCAAGAAATCACACTTGATCACATACTGAAGCAGCATCCTGAAGTACTCTTCCCATCAATGGTACTACCTGCCCAATCTGAATCAACATAACGCTCTAGGTTAATCTTCTGATTTGCCTCGTACTTGAGCCCATAATCAACTGTACCCTTTAGGTACCTCAGAATATGCTTTGCAGCAATCAAGTGAACATGTCTCAGATCTGTCAGGAACTGGCTCAAGGTGTTCACAACAAAGCAAAGATCTGGTCTCGTGTTCGTCAGGTACATCAAGGATCCAATCATCTGATGATACATCATAGCATCAACCGCTTCTGATGAAGCATCACTCAATAGCTTCAGGTTTGATGCCATAGGTGTGGTTATCGATTTGCATTCCATCATACCGAATCTCTTCAGAATATCTACAACATACTTCCCTTATCCAAGGAATATTCCATCCGCATTCTGCCACACCTCCATGCATCATACCCAAGTCTTTCATTTCAAACTCGACAACAAATTTCCTTTTTGTATCAGCAATCAACCCATCCACACCTGTTATAAACAGATTATCCACATATAGTAGGAGTGTCACTAGATTTCCATCTTCAACCTTGTAGTAAAGGTTGGAATCTACTTTACTCTTGGTAAATCCCAAATGGGATAGGGAGCCATCAATTCTTCCGTACCATGTCTTGGGTGCCTGTTTCAAACTGTACAGGGATTTCTTCAATCTACACAAATGAGACTCCCTGTCATGTGTCTCAAAACCGAGTGGCTACTCCACATACACTTCCTTTTCTACTACACCATTTAAGAAGGCAGTCTTGACATCCATCTAGTGTATCTTCCATTTCATCACTGCAACCAGAGCAAGTACTGATTTGATGGAAGTGTATCTGGCTACAAGTGCAAAATTTTCTTCATAATCTATTCCTTCTTTCTGGGAAAAACCACGAGCCACAAATCTTGCTTTATATTTCTCTATGCTGCCATCTACAACATGCTTGATCTTGTAGATCCATTTGGAAGTTACAATGGACTTCTCTTCTGGTCTTGGGACAACATCCCAAACATCATTCTTCATAATCGATTGATACTCTTCGATCATATCATCCTTGCATTCTTTCCTTTCTGCCGCTTCTTCATAGATATAAGGTTCTTAATAAATAATGTCACATAGCAGGGCTACATAACTGGAGCAGGACCTAGTTCTCTTCCTTCCTCTATGTGTTTCTTCTAAAGCTCCATATCTTTCTGCACCTTGGATAATTTCACGTACCGAAGCAAGTTTCCTCTTGTGAGGATTCTTCTCCTGAGGTGGATCTATAGGTTTTTGAGGTTCTTCTAATTCTTGATCTCCTTCTTGAATTTATTCATTCATGGTTGTATCATGAATTCTGGGTGCTCTTGTTTCTTCAGGTTCTTCAGCCAGTCTCTTCCTGGATTTGATGTAGGATGAATCTTCGTCAAATGTTACATCTCTGCCAATATCAATCTTCTTGAACCCTAGGAAGTATATTCTATAAGCCTTCGAGCTTTCAGAGTATCCCACAAATATACCCTTCTTTCCTGAAGGATCTAACTTCGTCCTCTTTTCTTTCGGAATGTGTATGTATACAGGACAGCCAAATATTTTGAGATGGTTGACTTCTAGTTTCTTACTAGAGAAGACTTCTTCAGGAGTCTTGATCTCTAGTAATCTGTGTGGATTACGGTTCTGTACATACACTATTGTTCTGGCAGCTTCTTCCCATAGATGCATGGGAAGATCTTGATCATGAAGCATGGCCCTTGCTGCTTCCATGATCGTTCTATTCTTTCTTTCTGCAATCCCATTCTATTGTGGATTATATGGAGTTGATAACTCCCTCTTAATCCCTGAGTCTTTGCATAGCTCTTTGAATTCATTTGATGTGAATTCTTTGCCATTATCTGATTGAAAGGTCTTGATCTTCTTTTCTATGTGATTCTCGATCAAGGCTTTGAATTCCTTGAACTTGCTGAATACTTCATCTTTGTTCTTCATAAAGTATATCCATGCCTTTCTAGAAAAATCATCAATAAAAGAAACATAGTATACATACCCTCTTAGTGAACTGGATGACATTGGAACGCATACATCAGAGTGGATGATTTCCAAGATTCCTTTTGCCTTGCTCTCGCTACTTGGAAATGTCTTCTTTGTGTTCTTCCCTTTCACACATCCTTTGCATACACCTTCATGTTTTGTTTGCATTTCTGGGAGACCTTCAACAACTTTTCTTGCAAGTGGTAGTGCTTTGTAATGCACATGTGCAAGCCTTCTATGCCAAAGCTCATTTGGTTCTACCGAGTCATGAACCAAAGCTTGTTTTGGTTGCTCCTTCAATTTGTATAGTCCTCCTTATTGTTCCCCAATCACTACTACAGCATCGAAAGACTTTCCCTTTGGCCACATGAGGACTTGTCCATCTACAAATGCAACCCTCATTCCTTTTTCATCTAATGCAGATATGGAGAGGAGGTTTTTCTTTTAGTCCAGGTACAAACAATAAATTTTTCATCTTGATATACTTTCTAGAGTCTAGCTTGTATGAGGATTCACCACTACCTTTTATTGGATACTGGTAGTCATCTCCGAGTTTCACCTTGTGAGGTGATTCATGTTTAGATAATCTCACAAAGGATTCCTTGAATCCTGTCATATGTTTGGAAGCACCACTGTCTATAAGCCAATCATTGCTGCCATGTGTGATAGTTCCCATGAGAGTAGAAATTAGAACATATTCTTCATCACTTGAAGAATCATCACTGTCTTGTCTGTTTCTCTTTGTGGAAGGTTCATCAACCTCTGTAGCATGAGCATGATGTATTCTCTTGTTTCCCTTCTTCTTGTGAGAGCTACTTTTGTTTCTAGGACAATCTCTAGTAAAGTGTCCTCTTTCATCACATGTATAGTAAATGAACTTAGACTTATCTCTAGGATTTCTAAAGTTATTCCTTTGATGAGAGTACTTACCTCTGTGGTGGCTAGATCTAGTTTTCTTGGATTGTACTATGAGAGCTTGATATTCACTTCCCATCTTTTCTTCTCAAGCTGCTATCCAAGCTTCTTCTTGAGAGCATTCTTCCCATAGTCTGCTGAACTTGACTAACTTCTTTCTGGCACAGATCCCTTGAATAAAAGAGTCCCATGTCCTAGGGAGACCATTCAAGGTGGTCATTACAATCTCTGCATTCTCCACTTCTTCATCTACTGCTTCAAGTTGTTCTTTGATCTAGGAGACCCTTGTGAAGTATGACTATATGGTCTCCGCATTCTGGATCTTCACATTCTTCAACTAGATCCTCAAGTCCATCTTTCGGTTTATGTTCTTTCCTTCAAACAATTTTGTTAGGGAATCAATCATAGATTTAGGTGTCTTTAGGGAGGAAACCTATGGTATGAGGTGATCCTTGATTGAATCAACAATAATCCTCTTAGCCATAACCAACTTCTTCTTGTGTAAGGCCTTAGCCTCATCTCCCTTTGGAAATGAAATCTCCTCATTTATGTAGGAGTCCAACTCATTCTCTTCCAGGACCAGGGAGATCCTATACTTCCAGGCTCGGAAGTTATCAGCTCCCTCAATATTTTCATCAAGCTTGGTATGATGAGACATCTTAACTGATAACCTTAAATGGAAATACAAAAGATTTAGATCTTACCAGGTCAAGATGTCGGATCTGAATCTGAAGTTGAATCTTTGCAGCATTGGTTCAAGAGCAGATTAGGGTTTGGATTTTCTGGAGTTCTGTCCAACCAAATGCTTTGATCTTGATCTCTAAACTTCGATTTTGAGGAGGAGATCAATCCAGGTCTGGGCTCACTCAAAAATTCCACTTCTGTGGAAAACCGTAATTTTTGGCTCGAGTGTCGGGTCAAAAACTGAAAATGCTTAGAATCAGATTCTACTTTGACAAAAAGATGCGCCCTAGGGAGGAGAGTTATTCCAACCTTCTTTTGCTGAAAATATATGGAGAGAGATCCAAAAAATAGGAATCCCTAGTTCCTGCAGCTACACAGTGTCTTCTTCTCAGGTTAGCTCTGATACCATGTTAGATTTTTATCATTTAAGCTAGCAATAACTTAGGATCTTAACTGAGAGATCAACAAGCACATCAATCAATCACATAAGACAATGAACACAAATATTTTCCTCAGGGAAACCATAAAGGAGAAAACCCTGCAACTTCCTCAGAGATAGAACCAGCACCAAATAGCAAAGCCCCAAAAACAGTAAGATGATATCCCGACAGCAGTAGCCTCTTTCTTTCTAGCCCCAACAACTTCTTCTTCCTCAGCTATGTGCTACAACTAAGTGTGAGTGAGTGTGTGATAAATAGAGAGGCTCACTCTCTATTTATACTAATTCCCAAATTGACAATGGCTCACAAGGGCCGACTTCTCTAGGAGATTCTAATAACCCCAGTGCCCCGGAACTGTGGGGACTTTAACCCTTAAACAATAGGAGGGTTATCCACAATGACTTGTTTACATTATAGAACCTCCTGATAGGAACATTGGGACATGACATGACTCAAATACATTATAGACACTTCCCGGAATAAACATCAGGGTACAAGACATAAGATATACAAGTTAATACATTCTGAAGTTACAAATACATCAACAGTAGGTACCACAACACATGCTATGCACATGTCTATGTACAGACTATAAAGCACATGACTGATCCTGGGACCTGTAACTAATCAAATACATCTCAACTGACTTGAGATCCTCCAAATATGAAATAATAGTTATAAAATTTCATATTTACCTTCATATGTGTGGCCATGGATTTGTAGTCCATCATCCTGAAACTCTTCAAGCTCTTTTACTGCACATTTTCCTTAACTGAGGAAAATCTTTGTCTGGTGGCTGCCACACCACTAATCATAAGAATCATAACAAGATTCTTGAATATAGTTCTCAGCTTCCTTTTGAATATGAGCATCATGTAGGTCTCATATTCACATAATATACATCAACCAGTTTTATTGGTTCTTCAGGAGCTAGCGAATCTAACTACTCTCTCTCACCATCAGGATGTGAGAATCATAATTTGGGTCTTCCATCACGGAGACTCATGCTCATCTATGTATGAAGCTCTTCTTGACACATGAATGCAAATACGATAATTTAATTATCTTCAAGAGACTTTACATATATCAGGATAAGATTATGGGTTCCATTCTAAATTCTTCCTAATATATAGGAACCTCCAGATTTGCTACTAGAAGCTTCTTGCTCCACAACATCATGCTCTCTTTTAGGATCAACAATCGGAATTATTATTCATTCAATACATGTCATTTTTACTTGTAGGGAATATAGTTTTTCCCTACAATCCAAATTGAATCAAGTTATTAGCAACCTTGCATAATCCAGTCATTCCAATAAAATGACAAACAACACACACTACCATGCAAAACATTTTCACTGAATTTTTAGTATAACCATATCTCATTCATTTTAATCACATGAATACTTCAATGTATTTGCAGTAGTTCATATAGTTATGTACAAATTAAATCAATGTTTCGACATAACCCCATTCATATTTCATGTGATTTTTTTTAGTTCTATATCGGCCTTATATTTAGATCTCATGAAGATTTATGCAAACTCTTATTCTTCTTAACATGATTTTTCCTATTTACCAATAAAATAGAAAGATTGTAACATATGTTTTTAATCATGTTTATACCATAACATCATTCATAATCCCAGGAATACAGATTGCAATGAAACAAAATATGATTTTATAAAAACATATGATAATCAAATAATCATGCAGGCCGACATTCATATCTCTTGAATCAATCATGAAGCTCTATATTCATATATTTATGAAACAATCATGCACAGACTATATTCATATCTTATGAACAATCATGCAGCTCAACATTCATATCTCATGAATAATCATGCAACTCTATATTCATATCTTTATGAACACTCATGAAACCCAACATTCATATCTCATTAATCAATCATGCATGCTCTATATATTCATATATTAAGAACAATCATGCAAGTGTATCATATCTTACGAATTTCTTTTATTCGCAAATAAATGAAAGACAATCAACATATATGCTCATAATTCCTAATCTTGGGAATACCAATCTCTATATGACTGTGATGAAAACATTCAAAAACATAAAGATATAAATAACATATAATAAAAAATGCAAGTACTTAGATTTTTTTTTTTTTTGTGCTCCCTCTTGATTTCTACTTTCTTGCAGAGACTACTGGAGTCCCTTGGTCTTGATCTATTTGCAAATTTGAGTGCATGCAGGAAGTAGTGAATCTCTGCATGGAGAAATTGGATCCCATGCAATCGAGAGAGAATGTTCTTCTTCAAAGAAAAATTCTTCCAATGATCATCCTATTCTTTGGATGAGATATCAACTCTATGAGGATCTCATTATATACAAGATCCATTGAATAATGATAATATTCAAACCACATATCTTAGGGTTCTTCCATCAATTCTTTCACTTTGGGAAAACAGTCATATTAAAGCGAATTCTGAAAAATTCATCTTCAAAGACCTGATCTTATCTCTCAAAAAATTTCTAATTTTTTAAATTCACTTGAGAATAAGATAAATAGTCCCATTTTGGAAGTGGTTTTTCAACCGTTTTGTCTGAATCCTCATGGATTGATCAGAACAACTCTATGAAATTTGTCTTCTAAAAAGTGATGGAAACGGTGCATATTGACTTGCTCTTGAATTCACCCTGAATTGGATAGGGGATCCTCACTCACTGAGGTCATGTAGGAATATAGATCATTCTCCTTAAAAATGAATAATACCCTCGCCTTCCACATGTTGAAGTTGGAAGCACCTTCAAGTTGGTCTTCCTATTGGACGTAGATCAATGCCATGGCTCCAAGCTCTTTTCTCAATACTTCAATATCTATGTAGACTTTAGTTGCTTACGCAAACTAAGCTCTTGCATACCTTTGCTTTGATACCATGTTAGTGTTTTGAGAAAATATGAATAAACTTGAACTTTAAAAATTTAATCCACAATTACAATGTAGACAAATCTCATCAATAATCCAAAGAAATAAATAAATCAAACCATACAACACGGGATATACCCTGGGAAAACCCTCCACTCATTCAGAGGATAAAAAACCCAGCAAACAATATTAGAGTATGATTGATAAATGGCATAGAATGATTACAGCATAATAAAATATTTTTTTTCTAAGAGCACAAGAGAGAAGAGGTCAAATGGAACATTGTGACGATCTTTCCAATTGCATAACACATTAATAACAAGTCAAATTAGGTCATACAAGGACGATAGTGAATATTTGCATGCTTCAGTAAATTGTCAACATTGAGAACACTGTCTCATCTTCAAAGACACGCCTCCACTAATTCAGTGAGTTTAACTGCCTTTGGCTTAGTTGTTAATTGAATGAACTGAACTGAACTGAATGTAACTGAACAAAACTGAATAGAATTGAATAGAACTAAATGTAACTAGTGCTTCTCCATCAGTGTCATCTTCAACAACCACTTTCATAAATTAAGGAGCTGATTCCTTAATTAACTGAACTTGTTTTATCACAACTAAGAATCAACTAATGTCTTGTTAATTTGAGTTCAATTGGAGGCATACATGGGCATTTCGAATTCTCTCTCTATCTCTATGTTCGTATTAATTTTCTCTACATGGTCCATATGTGTTTTCATTAATTCTATATCATATCATACTCATAATAGTTGTTCTGAACCTATGATCATATGTATTACCCAAATTCATATAGTCACATGCTAAAGTAAATCACTCTAGAGGTAGCTAATCTCTAAACGATACTTATAGCACCTATTGACCATGACTAGCCATACATCACATAGTATATCCTTGAGAATTAATACAACATAGGTTGTGTGAACTTAATACAACATAATTTCTAGACTTGATACAACACAAGTCTCAGACCTTAACATAAGGTCACGATCTTAACCATAAGATCTTAGTACAAGCATCTCTCCTGAATAGGACTTGATTAAGGTCCTAGCTTCATACAACACAAGCTCTTTAACTTAACACAATAAGTTAGTGAAATTAATACAAAATCAGTTTTGGATTTGACACAACTAGTCTCATGGAGAGGATATGAACTTAATACAACATAAGTTCAGGACTCGACACAACAAGTCTCATGGAGGATGAGTCACGATGATGTACATATAGAAATTGGTAGTGAAGTTCACATAAGTAGTACGCACAAAGTTTTGGGCTCATTTCAGTCCTAATAGTAGACTAGTAGATGTTCTCTATTATTACAATCACATTCCTCACACCTTATATTCTAGCCCAAAGTGACTCAGAAGTAAGAGTAACATCTTGATGCCCAGTTCCTCGTAGTCGTAAGTCACCACTCGTCATCTTGCACAACTAAGTAGTGAGTGCGTGACATGAGTGAGTGATTATAATTTATGATATTTCCAATATTTTGAATAATGAGTCAAACTTTATAGCATAGGAATTTCAACATCTTAACAAATTTATGTGGATGGGTAATTTCTATTGTTTCCCTTCTTTTGAAATGTTGATATAAATTATGTTCTTGTTTATTGGAAGGGTAAAATTCATATTGTAAACTTTTTTTGAAGGGAAATTTTAACTTCACAGTTTTAGGAATGGGCTAGAACCCTTTGGAAAGGTTGGGAAGGGTTCAAATATGAACGCTGCATGTTATGTGTGTAAAACTTGCAATAAAATTTTGTAAAAAATTACATGTTTATATTAATGGAAAAGAGGGGAAAATGGAGGGAATAGATGCATACCTCTCAAATATAGCTTCCTCTTTGAACCTAGTAGCTGCAAATGCACAAGCGTTCTCCTTCTCCTCACCAGTAGTCGACTGTGTAAGGGGAATGCAGAATGGAAGTCACAAGTCATTTTTTTTTATGTTGAACAGGACGCACAAGCGTTATGTATATATATAACACTCAAGCATTATAGAAATACATAACGAGCGAGTGTTATGTACTTATATAATGCTCAAGCGTTATGTATTTATATAAACCTCTAGCGTTATAGAAATACATAACATGTGAGTGTTATTGTTACCTATCGCTCATGTTTGATGACATGGAATGCTTAGACCCACCCATGCCTAGTTCAAAGAAATGCTCGCACATTTTAGAATTACTTAACTATCGCATGTTTCATGAAACTAAGAAAATTATAAATATTAGGTTATGTAGCATTAATTTACTAACATGTGATAACAAATTAACATGTATTAAACAATGACATGTTGAAATAGTTAACTTAGTGTGCATTGTTTCCGCTGAATGTATGACAATATCTTGTACATCACATGGTTTCAGTGCATGACTCTCTATACTAGCCTAGGTATCCTCGATGGGAAAGTCT
This sequence comes from Pseudotsuga menziesii, assembly GCA_001517045.1. Taxonomy (NCBI): domain Eukaryota; kingdom Viridiplantae; phylum Streptophyta; class Pinopsida; order Pinales; family Pinaceae; genus Pseudotsuga; species Pseudotsuga menziesii. The sequence goes on from LPNX010521759.1 coordinate 58,232, forward strand.
TTCCCCATGTCATCTGCTTGTAGCAACTACAAGTTTTGAAAACATTAAAAATATTAACAATATATATGTGTGTGTGTGTGTGTTTGTATAGTAAGAAAAAATAATTTCAAACAAAACTATTGTTAACCTTTTACTTACATGTGTAAAAGAACCAGTAAAGTTATCATCTTGTTGGTCACACTATATGCTAATCATTTACAACTAACACACAGAATTCTCAATATGAATTGTCAACCCAGGGAAGTCTTTTTGTTTCAAACATAATTAGCACAATCTATGCATAAACACTTAAGTAGTTGACTGAATGAATGAAATCTTAATTGTCCTACCTATCTGCTCAGTCAAACTCTTCTCATGGCTAGAGCTAACCTAATTTATCCATCTAAGAATTTAGAAATGCATTTACCCTCCTACAATCACTATAACAATTACTGATCTAAAAAGAATTAAGCTAGATGTACTCTTGCAGAAAGTACACTATGAAAGTATCAAACTAACAAGACTCAGCTAAGATCTGCTTAATCATCTAGGATGAAAATTATAAATAACAGTAAAGAATCACACCACTTGCAATAATAATCAGACTAGTTCAAATTAATTTTAAAGAAAGACAAATAATAGAAATGAACTAGATTTGACCTTGAATGTAATAGCTATTGGCACACCTTGCATAAAGAGAAACTATTCTACACAGTCAACTGTCACACAATGCAGTTGCAACTTAATTGGAACTAAAACTTTAACTATCAAAGGAAACACAATTATCAACCATCATTGTTGTAGTTAATTGTAAATGTATCAACTGTAATTCCACACCACACAATAGAAATAATCAAAGCATCTAATTACATCAACAATTTCTATGGGAAGGCGGGCCCAGCCTTCAAACAAAGACGTTGTGACTAACACAAATTAAAACAAAGATATCTGAAGAATTTTGCACCTTGTATTAAAATGGTGAGTTACAGTTACAACACTCTATCACAACTTACACAGTCTAATAATAATCAACCAACCCCAGGCTCAGATCGCCTCCCAATATTTATACATGAATAGCATAATTCTCATCCACTAATATCCGGCAGCCATGAAGATATACGATATTCAGGATGCCTTGGTACAATGAGTTGTTACAGCCACGAATGAAATTGAAAGGAGATATGGAATATAGGGAGTATTGTTGCTCTGTCCATTAAAGGATCAACCGAATCAATTCGATGGGAGATACTCTATATGTTGCAGCGATGCCCTAAGTAGCGGTGCGTTGTTGCAGCTGAATTCTTTTGTAGCTACCACATGTAGAGATAATCATTGTTTCCATTCAGCGTATGGAACTGGTACTGAAGAGTGACAACTGGTACCAGATATCGCTTTCTCCTCGAGACTAAGCCAACTGCTACACCTGTGTTCCTCAAGGCTTGGAACTATCTTTATAAAATCAATACATATCAGCGCAATTCAAAAGATAGAGTTCTAACCATAACAATATTGGGAATTAATATAATAAGGCAATAATAAATCATACCTGTAAGGATTTAAGCTCAATTTGAGGAAAAACATATATCTGGTGTATGGAAATGAAGTAGGACAAAGAAAAAATATATAATTGGTGTGGTAAAAAAGGGGCTATTACAATACCCAACATCTTCCCCAACTATCTAGTTTCATGTCCTCATACAACAAATTCCACTATTTTGAGTCTGAATCTAGACCTCGTTCATGAAGAGAGGAAAAGTTTTAGGAACTTTCAGGTAGTTCACCCCCATCCAGATATCCATTACAGGAAGCCCAATACTTCCAGCACTGCCTCTCCTTTGCCTTAGTTAGTGTATAATCATCCCTGTATGGCTTTGTTGGCCACCATATAAGTGGAAACTTGTATTTGAGTCCCAGCTAGTGAGGTCCACACTTCTTCATGCAATCAACATATCCTTCCACCCTAGGGAGAGCCTATTTAAAATTTCTAAAACAATAAGGGTCCCTTTTCTTTAAAGCTGAAGAAGACGTTTGCCACCTGTGCTTACTGCCTCCCAGGAAAAGATGTTGTTGTTTGGAGATCTGATCAACACAGGTGGAGATAACCTTTTCTTGTAGTTCCCTCAACTTCCAAGTCTTCATAAGAGATACGAGCCTCCTTCCATGGAGTGTAAGGAGAATCCGAGGAGATTGAGGTTCACTCCTAATCCACAGATTGGAGCTGGCCTCATTCTGAGAGATTGTATGAAAAGAATTTTCCCACTGTACATGATTATTAACAAAAGAGGAAAAGGCTCTCAACTAAACATATCCCAAATAAGCAACAGGGTTAGAGCGAATGTCCATGGGGAAAGCCATCTCATGCAAATAGTGTTCACACAACAGGTTTTGTTTAGTTAAACTGCTCTCCACAAAGGTCCCCAAGAACTGGACAAAGGGTGTCAATCGATAAGGTCTTCCCTACATTAGGGATTTTAATTTAAACAGGGTCATTTTTTCCTACAAGAACACCACATAGGAGGGAGATGGAGCTCCAAAGCTAATCAATTCCTGAGAGAGAGCATACATTTGATCTTTTTCTTTTTGCATGGATTTGAATTTCTTCAATTCCTTCAATTCTTTTTGCACCTCCTCCCACCGAAATCTTTGAAATGTTAGCTCCTCTGCCCATTTCTCCCTTAATTATTTGATAGTCCTTATGTATTCACAAAGGAGAACCATCCTTTCCAGACATATTCAGGATATGGTGGTTCTCTTGTTGGTTGTGTAGGATGTCTCAATAAGTGTTTCTTCCTGTGTTTTAGTTGGTATTTGAGTAGGACTCTCAACATCCTCAATGATGGGGATTGTTGTATTGGATTTATGTTGCCGATTCATTCTTTCTCCAGTCGCAAAATATGGAACATCTTCAATGACTAAGGGCTCCACTAACCTACCTGACCGTAAGCGTATGTCATTGCACAGAACTAGGATAATGGAGTAAGCAGGCATGTTGGCAGTCTCAATTTGATGAACTGCTTTATTATTCAGGTTAGGGTCAGGTTGGGCAGGAAGTTGTGGTCATAGTGGCTTGTTCACTGGTGCAACATTATTTTGGAGTTGCAGTTGTGGATGCTGGTACTATTGGTGAGGGTATTGCTGATGAGGGTATTGTTGATGAGGAAACTATTTATGATGAGGTTGGTTATGAGAAAACTTATTTCCTGGATGGGAGTTTATCCAACTAGGAGACCAAGAAGTTTGTTGGTTTGATTGTTGTTCCCAAGGTTACCAAGAGTTAGGATTCTGCATAAAATTTTGAGATGGATGTCATTGATTGTTAGAATAATGTGAAGGGAATTGTGTATTCATGTTACTCATATTATTCATATGATTCCAAAAAGGTAATGGGTCTAGATTAATACCTTGATTTCGAGGTTGTTAAGGCTTCTTTTGATCAATGAAGTAAGATTTCTCTGCATCAGAAGTAGATGCCTGCAGGACTGTCTTAACTTGGGGAAGTGAAGGACATCCCTTAGTATCATGATTCAATTCGCAGAGCTGGCATACTTCCACCTTGTCAAGTGGACATTCCTTTATTGGGTGATTCTTCCTACATCTAGGACAAAATACACCAAGTGTTAAATCTTCTACTTCCTGTCTCTGCTTTTCTCCCAGGATGTCTATTTCCAAGGAGACGGGGCTCATCATTTTTTTTTTGAAGTTCTCAATAAGGTTTCCTATTTCTTCCCGAGTGGCTACTCCATTAGATGACTTCTTTCTTCTATTTAGTACATCTCGGTCCAGTCCTTTGTCACAATTGTTGGTTCTGGATTATCCTCTCTAATATCTTCGACATAAGTCGATAATCTCCTCAAAGGATTCTTTTGAGATATCCCCCTTGCCCAAGAAATTCAGCATATCCAGGAAATCTTCTCTAATTCCATGCAGTAAGATAATTTTGAGCACATCTTTCCCCATATCAGTTTGTCCTTCCCTCTGTACATTGTACATAAGTCTCTCCATAAAGTCCTCCATAATTTCTTCCTCTTTCTGCATCATCTTAAACAATTCTTCTCTTTATATTTAGTCCTACAGTATTAATCTTGATATTTTCCAATGAACACCTGTTTCTTTTGTTCCCAGGTGGTAACAGTCTCACCACCAAAGCTCTTAAACCAATGCAATGCATTGTCCTTTAAAGTACTAGGGAAAAGTTTCAACTTTTCTTCACTGGAAGTGTAATCATAGCTGCGACAGAGGATGTCAAATTCAAAGAGGAACTCATCCGGATCCTTTGTGGCTTTCCCATTAAAGCGTGGTAATACTAATGTTGAAATGTTCTCCATGGGGGGCTGTCCAGTTGGTTGTCGAATGGGGAACTGGAGTGTGGCCATTGTCTCCTCATGTGGGAGGTCACCATCATTGTGATGGTTATCCCCTACTCCTTCTTCGCGACCGTTAGTGTGACACTCATTATTCATGTTTTCCTCTTCTTCCTCTTGTCTTTGCTTCCTATACTTTTCCAACTCTTGTTGTAACTTTAACCACTCCTCCTCTGCAACCTCCTTCCCATCGATAGAGTAAACCACCTATGGCTCACCTACTCCCACAACACTGGCTCTATCTTCGTTTGCAAGGAAACCAGATGGTGTCACGGCTCCTACTATTTTCTCCACCATGGAAAATGAAGCTTCTAGCCTAGGAGTAACAAGGATCCTTCTGACATATTATGGTCCTTGATGGCAAGCTTTGGTAGAAGAATTAGCCCTGACAACTAAATCTTCAATGAATGTCCTTCTTCCTAAGGTTGGACTACTTCCACAACCTCGAACACCTGCAAGGTTAATATTCTTGGGAGTTCTAGGGGTTCTGGGAATATGACGTTGTACTCTCCTTGTGATCATGCAACCCAAAAATCATGCAATCTTAAAAATTGTCGAAGAAAATGACTAAATGCAACTACTATTGTGTCTATCAATTATCTTCCCGAACAATGGCACCAAAATATTTTTCACCCTATATGCTAAAAAATTACAACTAACACACAAAATGCTCAATATGAATTGTCAACCCAGGGAAGTATTTTTGTTTCAAAGATAATTAACACAATATATGCATAAACACTTAAGTAACTAATTGAATGAATGAATGCTTAATTTTCCTACCTATATGCTCAGTCAAACTCTTCTCATGGCTAGAGCTAACCTAATTTATCCATCTAAGAATTCAGAAATGCATTTACCCTTCTACAATCACTACTCTAACAATTACTGCTCTAAAAAGAATTAAGCGAGATGTACTCTTGCTGAAAGTAAACTACGAAAGTATCAAAGTACCATGAATCAACTAAGATCTGTTTAATCATATAGGATGCAAATTATAAATAACAGTAAAGAATCACACCCCATGCAATAATAATCAGATTAGTTCAAATAAATTCAAAGAAAGAAAAATAACATAAATGAACTAGAGTTGAGCTTGACTGTAACAACTATTGGAACACCTTGCATAAAAAGAAACTATCTACACAGTCGAGTGTCACACCACACAGTTGTAGCTTAATCAAAATGCAAACATTAACTATCAAAGGAAACACAATTATAAACCATCACTGTTGAAGCTAACTGTAAATGCATCTACTATAATTCCACACCACACAACATAAATAATCAAAGCATCTAATTAACTCAACAATCTCTGTGGGAAGGCGGGCCTAGCCTTCAAACAGAGATGTCGTGACTAACATAAATAAAAATGTAGAGATATGAAGAATCCTGCTCCTTGTATTAAAATAGTGAGTTACAGTCACAGCTTACACAGTCTGATAATAATCAACCAACCCCAGGCTCAGATAGCCTCCCAATATTTATACATGAATAGCATAATTCTCATCCACTAATATTGGGCATCCATGAAGATCTACGATCTTCAGGATGCCTTGTTACAATGAGTTGTTATAGTTGTGAATGAAATTGAATGGAGATATGGAATATAGGGAGTATTGTTTCTCTGGCCATTAATGGATCAACAGAATCAAATGTATGGGAGATATTCTATCTATTGTAGTGATTCCCTAAGTAGTGGTGTGCTGTTGCAGATTAATTCTGGTGCAGCTACCACGTGGAGAGATAATCATTGTTTCCATTAAGTGTATGGAACTGGGACTGAAGAGTGACAACTAGTACCAAATATCTCTTTCTCCTCTATACTAAGTGAGTTGCTACGCCTGTGTTCGTCAAGGCTTGGAACTATCTTTATAAAATCAATACATATTAGCACAATTCAAAATATGGAGATCTAACCATAACAATATTAGGCATTAATAGAATAATACAATAATAAATCACACCTGTAAGGATTTAAGCTCAATTTGTGGAAAAACATCTATCTGGTGTATGGAAATGAAGTAGGACAAGGAAAAAATATATAATTGGTGTGGTCAAAGAGGGGCTATTATAGGACCCAACACATATGTTTGTATAGGGCCAAGCAGGGATGGATTCACAATATGCATGGGTGAGGATCTCGGTTTGGATCATGATATGCGGGTCCAGTCCCACCATTAGATGCTCCTTAAGAACTGGAAGGTGGAAGATATACCACACGGGGAGGTGGTGTCCCTATCCCATCAATAGATGGTGGATGCTATGGCCCTACTTGGTATGTACCCTGAATATAAGTTCTATGGGGAACAACCTCTTATGCCAGCTATACAAGTGGCTCATGTGTCTATGGGACTAGCTAATGTGTAGGAGGCACATCTCGCTTGTGTATCCTCCTATGAGGTACAACTACTAGGTGGCCAAGATATATGTTCCTTGAATTGGTACATTGTTGAGGCATCCCCATCCCAACACCCCGGTACTCCAATATATCAAAATAATTAATGTGCTTCCCCCAAAAAAATCTGCATACATCTTTCTAAGAAAATATAATTGTATTTCTTGGTTGTTGTGTTGTGGTACATTAAATACTATGTACCATTTTTCCATCCAATTATCTATGAATGGTTGATATGTACACCACTCAAAAGAAATATTATTTTTACGTAAGTCTGGCATTGCATTATTCCGTGAATCTCTAAAAAGTGCAAAGATGTGTTGCTTTGTTAACTTCAGTTTTTTGACTTCCTGGTAGCTAAGTCCATATGCATATTCTCACCTCTTTCTCTCTTTGTATGTTGTGATGTCCTCTAGCACACCATGACCTACTAAAGGTCTCTATCATTGCATCCAAATTGGATGCAAGCAAACAGTGTCTACCGTTAAGAATAGTAATTGAGGCTCGAATCTCTCTGTGCCTTTGTATTTATATTTGTATGTCTGATTGTGCATCCATGCTTGACATTGCAATAAAAAAATAAAATAAAAACAAATTGTTCGAATGCCATCCCCTGAAAATGAAAAATGTAAAAACATTGTGCAAGAATGTTCCATTAGAAACATAAATCTTGTCTCAATATATTGTAATAACAAAAAGCTTCTTGGAGATATATGGTATATATTTGTAGAGACTAGTTGTTTGGGGTTATAGTATTTAGGTACTTATTGAGTACATATAGGTTAGGTTAACTATGTTGAGGTGTTTTTTTATTATAAGTTATTTTTTTAATAGGTTGGGGTTATATGTGTTAAATGTTAGATGTTAAATGGGTTATAAGGATGGTGAGTGACATTTTATAAGAGTTGGGATGGTTGGGGTTTAAGAGATATGTTTTGAAGGGTTACAAGGGTTAAAATATATATGGTGAGGAGAGATGTAGGTTGTAATTTAACATTCATTAACCTATTGTGCATCAGGAAAACATAAAACAATTATTAAACATAGAACACACATTCATAAGCAAGAAACATGTACAGTATGGAGGGGAAATGGAATCAAGCCTAAGTCAACCGGATCCTTGCAATTCACTGCATGTTTGAGTCTCAATAATCTGCCTTTCAAATTGAACTAGAAAACCAAAATAATTTTGTTAGAAAGTTCTAGGTGTGAGTAGTTAAGAGCTCTGGGATCTAAAATTTCTTGTGTTCTGTACCAATCCACGATTCGATGAATTGATAATCACGGTTAGGAAATTTAAGTTATTTAACGAGAAAAATTAATGTATCTACCTCTATGTTAAAACCATTTTCCATGCTGATGCGGGCCACTACCCTCCTTATTGTCTTACCAAAAGGCACGAGAATGAGGAACAATATGCAAAATTATGGGCTTTTCCTTCAAAGAATTCATTGCAATCACATTAGTAAGGAGTGATGAGAAGATAACAACAATCCGATGTGTCAAATATCAGTTGATAGTGTCAACTAAAGACTTATATGATAAATTTAATATAATACTTACTTGTATACTTGCCTCTTACTCTTTGCGTCTTGGCACATTTGATATTGTATGGTTGTCTCTTCACCTTGACCCAATTGATATTATAAGGTGAGGATGTGCATACATAATAATCCTTAGTTATAACTATGAGGTGAGGATTTAAAGAGAAGAGGATGTAAATACATGTGAAATTTTTATACGTATTTTGGTGGTAAGTGTTGAGGAAAAATGTTGTGAGAAACTACAAATGTTTGGTAGGATGGAGAGAGACTACATCATGATCATACCACCCATCAAATTGAAGAGTATTCTTGAGCCAAAAATTGTTTTTTTAAATTTTATTAATAACCATTGTGGTTCTTTGGTCCAAGTTTTTTTCTAACTCATTGTTTCTTCATGTCGTGTGCCCAATGACACCTCCCTATATCAATGTATAAATCAACCTCTAGGTAGTTTATGATCCTAGTTGCATGCCATTATTTGTAGTTGCATGACACTGAGTGTTGTTTATATAGTTGTTGCGAGTCCATGATATTCATGCAAGGAATGAAGTATTGTAGAGGAGGAATCATTAAACAAACCATTTGAATTTCATTTTGATGGAAAACAAGTGGACATTGGTAGTCAGGTTCACATAGGTAGTAGGAACAAAGTTTTGGACTTGTTTCGAACCTAATAGTAGACTAGTAATTGTTCTCTCTTGTTACAACCACAATCGTTGACACATTATCACACCTTAGATTGTAGCCCCAAGTGACTTGGTAGTAAGAGTCACAGCTCAGTGGCCAGTTCCTCATAGTCATAAGTCATCACTCATCATCTTGCACACCTAAGGAATGAGTGCATGACATGAGTGTGTGATTATAAATTATGATATTTCCTATATTTTGAATAACAAGTCAAACTTTATAGCATAGGAATTTCAACATCCTAACAAATTTATATGGATGGGTAATTTCTAATGTTGTTGTTCTTTTGAAATGTTGATATAAATTATGTCCTTGTTAATTCGAAGGTTAAAATCCATATTTTAAATTTTTTTTTAAGGGAAATGGGATAGAACTCTTTGGAAGGGATGGGAAGGGTTCAAATTTGAACATTGCATGTTATGTGTGTAAAACTTGCAGTTAAATTTTGTAAAACAATACATGTTTATAATAAAGGAAAGAGGAAAACATGGAGGGAAAAGATGCATACCTCTCCAATCTAGCCTCCTCTTTGAACCTGATAGCTGCAAATGCACGAGCACTCTCCTTCTCCTCGCCAACGATCGACCGTGGACGGGGAATGCATAATGGAAATTGCAGGCCATTTTTTTTATGTTGAACAGAACGCACGAGCATTATCTACTTATATAATGCTTGATCGTTATGTATTTCTATAAAACTCTAGTGTTATAGAAATACATAACACACGAGGGTTATTGTTACCTATCCCGCGTGTTTAATGGCATGGCAGGCTCGGTCCCACGCATGCCTAGTTCAAAGAAATGTTCGTGTGTTTATAATTATTAAACTATCACATGTTTCATGAAACTAAGATTGCATCTAAATGGTCCCTCAACTTCGTGTGAGGGCCCACAAGACATTGATTTTTTTATTGCGACACTCATCGACAATGATCCTAAGTATAACAAAGTGGTCCAGAGTTGAATGATAGCTCTTGAGTTAGGTATGGTCTATTTTTAAGGTCATAGCCAAGCTATACGCAATGATTTGACTACTAAAATCTATGAAGGTGTACATACCCTACCCCCCTCTCAAGTGATTTGACTACTAAAGTCTACGAAGATGTATATACATTACCCACTTTAGATTTGAACTAATAATGTCTTAGGGGGAAACACATCTTCTTAAGCATTAGATCCCACTCAAGTTATACAATGTTTTCTTTTTAATTAGGTCTTTGTACTTATTTATTTTATTAAATTTTAAAAAATTGTTAAAAATATTCCTAGTGGATTTTCTAACAATTTTACACTTTTTATCATACCAAAGCATGGTTCTTCCATTTTGCTTTTTACACTACACCCACATAAACAATTTATAAAAAAGGTTGTGATAAAATTATGATAAATTTTTTCACTATTATCTTTATATAATAAGTTATTTAATTACATTACTTTATATCAATGAAAAAATAACTCTTTAAAATAAAAATTTATATAATTATATACTAAAAGTATATTTATCATATTTTCCATGTACTTTTATATATTTATTTTAAGATAGAATATTGTTCCGGAAACCTTTAGGTATTTCTTCAGTTTTTATAATGGTACCTTACGTAAACCATCAGCCCTGATTACTAGGCCTAACCAGGTGGTAATTTGATCTTGAGACCTTCTGCTAGCATAAACAGTGAACCAACCCAACAAACTCTCATATATATATATATATATATATATATATATATGTATGTATGTATATATTAATTTTTATTTAAAAAAAAAAAAAATTATAATTTTCTTAATTTGAAAGAAACAATGAGACCCCACCTGCCTCCTACCCTCAACCCCATCTTATCCGACACGATTTTGGAGCACTCGATCTCCAGACCAGCTAGACCATAAGTTGGGGCAGGATCTCTCCTTCTTTGTCAGAATATGATCTGCTTCAAGAAGCCATGAGAGTCGATTTTACTGCAGCAATTTGGAGCCCGCTACTTTCTCCACCGATATGAAGTGGACACCCAAAATTTCTGTCAACTGAGAGGTATGGCAGTTTGTAAACCCTAATTTATGTAGCTTCAAATTTCAGGGGGAGAAAGTCTATGTGATGCTTTTTTTTTGTAAGTGGGTTTAGGTTAAATTTATTCAAAATAGACTAGCAGTAAATTTGGATCCCATAGAGTTTACTGGTTCAATGTTTTAGAGACATAGTTCCTTGATATGCCAAGTGGGTTTTGAAGTTCGAGAATTTGTAAATCATCTAGAGATATAATTTATATTCTCAAAAAGGCCCCTGGGATCCAGCCCCGACATAAGTTCGAAGCCCGTAGATGTGAACTACTCATCATTCTCTGTGGTGTTTAATCCTCCTAATTTGGTTCGTGTTACGAGGGTAACTGCGACGAACGGTGGGGATGTTCCCAGTGTATATGAGATAATAGTAGAGAGCCCTGCAAACATAAATATAATCCTGGAGCTGAGCAATGAGAAGGCAAATTATACAGTGAGATTTGAACGCAAAAGGGCCTGCATCTCACAACAAATATAGCAAATTTCGTGGAAATTCGTTAAGGGTGGAAAGCAGTTCGGTGCCCATAGTGTGGGAAGGTGATGAAGAATTAAGTATATGCTATTCTTGAGTAATCGTTTATAGTCGTATCATATAAAATTACTATACTTTTTTCAGAAAAAAAAGCCTATCCTTGTTATTCATTGAATCAAAGGGCATCTTACAAAGCAAGCCCAGAAAATGGGCTACAATCAAGGAGGAAAAGATACAGTACTAGATGTAAATCCATACCATCCGAAAGATACACAACTCGATGAGTGCTGAGGGGGAGAGTCTAATGCAGTCATAAAATGCCTATACTTGTGTTTATGTCATTACAAAGAAATCGCTCCTTTATGCAGTTTTTCCTAATATAGTGTGTTTTTAATATTACTTAAGAATTTTGAAGTGTAGTCAATTTTCATTTATGATAACTTGGGATCCCATAACTAAATTTTAAGGGTGTAAAGGTTGAGAAAATTTAAATAATGTGTTTAAGATATTATTGTCTTAATTATGAAATCGCTTGAAGTGTACTCAACTTCCATTAATGAGTAAGTCATTTAGACCAAACCCCTCTATCTCCATTGGAGTGGTGTTGCACATATAGCCATGGTTATTCATTTTCCATCTTTTGGTATTGTGCATAAAGCCATGGCTGTTCATTTTCCGTCATTTCATGTTTAGGTATAGATGATATTTAACATTTCATATGTGGAGATGAACTATGCAAATGTTTTGAATTATTTACTTTAATTGTTTCCATTTTATCTTTTTATATGTAAGGCATGTAGCCATAATAAGAGATTGAATCAAATTATTAACCTTCATTGATATTCACTATTTATATTCCATCTTTTTACAGGCTCGACATGTACCTAGTTTAAAAGATTAAATGATGTCCAGGTTGTGAGTTAGACTTCATAATGGACCAATCAACATGTTTATGTGTCTTCCAAAGGAACACGCTAGTCTAGTAGTCGTGTTAGGTGAGGAACACACTTTGTGAATAATCTTAATTCTAAGTATATTTTCAACAAAACCATGCAATCACACAAAACACTATATTGTTATACTACTATCTTAGATTACAAAAGTGTACATGTTGACTTTACTACTTCAGATTTGATAATTATTCCTCTTATGAATTTTATGCAGTAGATTTTGCATAAAATAATTATACAATGAAATATACAACCATATGTTACACTTTAAAGAAAATGAATAATTGATAATAAAAAAATGAATACAATATAATACATGGACCATTTAAATAGGTATCATCATGTATTTTTAAATGTAAAAGGAAAATCCTTTTACTTTTTATTTAGATGCTTAATTAATCAATTAGTATATCATATTTTATTATCGTTTCTCCCATGGTTTCATCAAAACCATAATATTTTTCCATGGTAATTTATTTCTTTATCTTATTTATATTTATTCAAATGTATTTTTACATACCTTCAACTTATTCTTTAATGTGTGTAACAAGATCTAAAAAATTTCCTTCTTCATATCCCAAGAAGGATTTCCATGAGCCTGCTTCACATGCAATTCCATCCATATTAGAAGAGATCTAGTGTGTGCGCACCCACACTAGAGTAGACTTGACCATTCTAATAGGGGTATCTAATCTCTAATAATGGGAAAGTCAAATCTACTCTATTATGATAAGGAATACCATAGCCAGGTTGTTATGTGATGGAAAACCCAAGTCCTATACCACTTTATTAAGTACAATGATCAAGAACGATTGTACCAGGCCCTCCTAGAACCAAGGAGTAGATATCCAAGAATCCAAGCCTTCTACCACTTGACCAAGCACCATGACCAAGAAAGACTACATCTAGGGGACTCACATACACTAGTGAGTGAAACATCATCATCCTCTGTAGGTCAAACAATCATGACCCATTAAGACAAGCATCATGGTTCTGTCTAGGAGTATGTCTTCCCACAGCTGTCCCAACCATCAACACTACCTCTCTCAACAAGAGAGACATTCTCCACCACACCAATCTTGTCTATAAAGTATACAAATGTTTCCTTGCACAGAGGCTTAGTCAGAATGTTTGCAATTTTCTCATTTGTGATATCTGCTGGAGTTGAATCGCTCCCTTATGCACTATGTCTTGAATGAAGTGATATTTAATCTCAATATGTTTGACTTGTCATGGAAGACTATATTTTCAGAAATATTGATACAACTTTGATTATCATAATATATCAAGGTAGTTTCCAACATTTGATTAAATAATCCAATACGTAAACTCCATGCCACTTCACAACTTGCATCACTAGTTGCAATGTTCTCTACCTTTGTTGTACTCGGTGCTACAAAATTATGCTTCTAAATAAACCAATAAAACCATGATTGATCCCAAGCTAAAGAAACACCAAGAGGTGTTCTTTATGTTTACTGCACTTCCTACCCAGTCAGAATATGTATAACCATGCAGCCACACATCACCACCTAAGAAATATTTGAGACCATATCCAAGTGTACCACATAAGTGCCTAAACACATGCTTTGTTTCCACCCATTGCAACTACCTTGGCTTAATAATGAATTAGATCAAGGTATTTACTGCAAATAAAATATATGGCCTGGTGTTAACTAGGTACATCAATGATCCAATAAGATTTTTGTACATAGTGGTATCCACCAAACCTGAATTTGATGTAGGATCACCCAGCTTATTTAGATTTGTTAGCATCAATGTAGTCATGGACTTGCAGTCCATCATACCAAATATCTTTAGGATCTCAATCGCATACTCTCCTTGACTGAGGAAGATATTATCTAACCTCTACCACACTTCCAATCCCAGGAAGTAATGCATAATCCCTATATCCTTCATCTCGAACTAAATGACTAACTCCCTCATACATTCAACTATGAGATTCTATGCTCTGATAAGAAATACATCATCAACATATAGTACCAAGATCATAGGACCTCTTTGGACAACCTTGTAGTAAAGTTTTGAATCCACAACACTCTTGGTGAAGCCCAAACTCACCAGGTATCCATCAATTCTAGAATACCAAGCCATGGGTGCTTGCTTGATTCCATACAATGCTTTCTTCAATTTGTAGACATGTGCATCCATCAATTTCACCATTGCGAAACAATGTATTTTACATCCATCTGATATAATATACCCAACCCATCATTGAAGGAAGTGAAATGATAGTTCTAATAGTAGCTTACCTGGCCACTCGAGAAAACACCTCCTTGTATCCCACTCCCTCTTTCTGAGAGAATCCCTGGGCCATGAACCTTTCTTTGAGTTTCTCGATGCTACTATCTATTGGATGCTTGATCTTGTAGATCCACTTAGAAGTCACCACAGGCTTCCCCTTAGGTTTACGAACAATCTCCCACACATCAATCTTCATGATGGATTGATACTCCTCCATCATGGGATCTCTCCAAACTTGTTGACCAATATCCTTCTCATAACTGGAAGGCTCAAAATCAATGACGTGACCCATAAGTTCCATGTAAATTGAAAATTTTGAGGTATCTTACTTTCCCTTAAGGTACCACGAGGAGCTGAATACTTCTCTACCTCCTATAGAGTGTTACAAATCCATGATGGTCTTTTCTTGACCATTGCAACATTTTTCAACCTACCCATAGGATCTTTTGGCTCTAATGGATCCTTACTATGGTCATCTGAAGTATGAATAGAGTGATATATATCTCTAGGATCCTCCTATTCTTCAAATTCAATATCCATGTGAGATTATCTAGATCTCTCGAAAGCTACCTTATCATCAAAAGTGACATCCCGACTAACCAAGAATGCATATTTGGAAAATCCTTCAATGTCTCATTGTATCCCACAAAGGTCTCTTTCTTTCCTAAAGGTTCTAGATTTCATCTATTCTTCTGTCTATGACCAACAAATGCATATCCAGAAATCCTTCAATGTCTCATTGTATCCCACAAAGGTCCCTTTCTTTCCTAAAGGTTCCAGCTTTGATCTCTTCTCCTTGGGTACATGAATGTCCATCGAGAAACCAAATATCCTCAGATGACTGATTTTAAGTTTCATACCTGTGAATGCTTTCTCTAGAGTATTTTCCCCTAATATTTGATGAGGGATCATATTCTAAAGATAAACCACAGTACTAGATGCCTCTGTACATAAAACCATGGGTAATCCCTGATCATAGATAATTACTTGAAGTAGGCATCCTGTCAACCTATAGAAGCTTCCCTCTTGGACACCAATCACTTTAGCTAAATCTATCTTTGAGTCCTTATGGAATACTAGAACCTGACCATCCACAAAGAATACTCTAAATCCTTTGTTCTCCAAGACTAAAACATATAGGAGGTTATTCTTTAGTACTGGTACAAACGGTATGTCATTCAGATGTAGAGTGTCTCATGAATCTAACTGGAAGGATGTAGATCCAACACTCTTCATCAAACTATGATTTTATGGTCGTCCTCTTTGTTTGGTCCTCTTTTTGAGCAACAGGTGCATGTTTCTTCCCTTTTCTTTTCTTCTCAATACATAATTTATTAGTGAATGGCCAAAGTTCTGACAACCATAACAACTGATATATGATATATCCTTTGTCTTATGTTCATAGGCCAGAGCACGTCTTTTCCCTCTGTTATCCTTATAAGGAAATTTCCTTCCTTCCCTTTTCCTTGTTTGAGCTACAAGGTCTAAATTTTCCTTATCCTGATATTTTGAGAACCACTTCAAAACATAATTCTTCCTTCTTCTTGGACACAATCAGTCCACAATTGATCAAGTGATGGTAGTGCATCCTTGGCACAAACACCCTAAATGAAAGGATCCCATGATGTGGGAAGATGAATGAGAGCTAACGAGACAATATTTATATCATCAACTTCTTCTCCAATATCTATGAGATAATATCTTGTATGAGTACATTAATCTTCATAACATATGTAGCAACAGTTTTTGCTTTATCATCTGGATGTCGCAAAGATTATTCTTTAATTCTGACATTTTGTTAGGATTATTGGTTTCAAATAGACCTATCAAAGAATCATACATTTCTTAAGTTGTTTTCAATTGTGCAATATGTGGGATCAAGTGATATTTTACTGAGTCAACCAAAATATTTTCTCCTTAGATTCATTTTTTTCTTAGCTTCCTCATCACCATCTGTAGGTTCACAAATAAATTTGCTTACATAATCATTAACCTCATTTTCTTCAAGGATGAAGTGTATTCTGGTTTTCCAGGATCTAAATTTCATAGCACTGTCAAGTCTATATTTAACCCTGAGTGTGGTCACTATATTGACCCTAGTGCCCAACCACAGATGTGTAATAGATGAAAATAAAGTTGTTCAGATACACTATTTAAGACTACATCAACCTGATATGTCTTCAAAACTAAGATTTGAAACCTTGCAACTCTGATACCATGTTGATTTTACTACTTTAAGATTTGATAATTATTCCCCTTATGAATTTTATGCAACAGATTCTTCATAAAATAAGTATACACTAAAAGATTCAACCATATGCTACGCTTTAAATAAAATGACTGGTTGATGATTTTTAAAAATGATGAATACAATACAATACATACATTGACCATTTTATTGGATCTCCTATGGTTTCATAAAACCATGGTATTTTATTTTTTAATTATCTTATTTATCTTATTTTTATTTATTTATTTGCACATATCTTCAACTTATTCTTTAATGTACATAACAAGACCTAGAAACTTAGTCTTCATATCCCAAGAAGGATTTCCATGATCTTGCTTCACATGTACGCCATCCATGTCAGAAGAGATATAGTGTGTGTGCACCCACACCAGAGTAGACTTGACCATTCCAACAATGGTAGTTAATCCCTAAGAATGGAAAAGTCAAATCCACTATATTATGAAAATGAATACTATAGCCATGTAGGCATGTGATAGGCAACCCAAGTCTCCTATACCACTTGATCAAGTACCATGATCAAGTACCATGATCAAGAAGGACTATACTAGGGCCTCCTGGAACTAGGGAGTAGACCTACAAGCATCTAATCCTCCTATCACTTAACCAAACACCATGACCAAGAAACACTACATTCAAGGGCCTCACATACACCGGTGAGTGAACCATCATCATCCTCCATAGGTCAAGATACCATGCTCCATCAAGCCAAGAACCATTGCTATGTCCAGGAGGATGTATGTTCGCAACTTCCCTAAACATCAACAGTACATGCCCTATCCCCTTCTGAAATTGAATCTTTCACCTCCTAGGAGTAAACATGTGTTCTTAACCATTATGTCCGCTCCACTAAAGTTGTATATATCATTGTATTCCATATATCTTAATATTATTATATTTTTAATGTCGACAATACTAACGAAGGATCATAATATGTATTTTAAAAGTGGTTTGTAAAGTGTTATTTTTCAAGTCATTTCACTTATAGTTTTCACTATCTTAATAAATGCCCCAAACCAATTTTATTAGTATACTTTATTTAATTATTTTATTTTAAACATTTTTCATCAAAACAAATAGTGTAGACTATCATTTATCATTTTGGGTTATATCATTGTAACTACTAAATTTCTCCACGGTGTTGTTATGTTATTTCTAAAATTAATGAACCTACTTATGTGTATCCATTACATCATTGCAAAAATCAATGCAAAAATTTGTTTTATGTATATATTCTAAGACATTTCTATAGCTAAATTTGTTTTGTGTAAACTAAGTGTAAAATATATATATTGAGTCTTAGGATATGCATAATATTTATATATTATCGCATATAGGTTATTATGGCTAAATGGAAGAAAAACTATATTTTTTAAAAAGTTGATGACTAATAAGCTATGTATATGGAAAAAAAAGTACCAAAACCAAAATATATAACTAAGAACATCACTTAAAAAACAATAATAGCACTTGTTTCTATTTTTGTAAGATCATTAATTGTCATTCCTTATTTTAGGCAATGAAACAATTTCTTTAGCAATTGGCATAATTCAATTATCCTTCTTCTATTGTAATTTGTTACAATTTTGTTTTGTGTCTTAATATTACGCTAATTTGTTACAATTTTGTTTTGTGACTTAATATTACGAGTTGTGAATAATGTTGTGTGGAAGTAATATTTTTTTTTGCAAAGAGAAAATGGAAAAGGAAAGAGAATTAAGTCAGTTTGAAGTTGAGGTTTAAGGATGGGCTTTCAAAGATGGAAGGAAAAAGAATTAAGTCAATTTGAAGTTGAGATTTAAGAATGAGCTTCCAAAAATGAAAGGAAAGAGAATAAAATCAATTTAAAATTGAGGTTTAAATATAGACTTTCAAACTATAAAAAATTATGATTATATTCTATGTAGAATATAAAAAATACATATATTTTGAATCTAAAAATATTTGATATAAAGCCATATTAAACTTGATAGTATATACGCAAACGATAAGCTCTATCGAAAATGTACATGCAAATTACAAAACCATGGCCATATTAAAGATGTATAAAAATATAAAGTTATGTTAAACTTTATAGTATTTTCGCAAACGACATGCTATATCCAAAATGTACATGCAAATTACAAAGCCATGGCCAAAGATATACGGAAATTATATTCTTAAGGAGATAGGACCAAAATACATAATAAATAGCTTAATAATTTAATATTATTTTATATATTATTACAAACCCATACTAAAGAGGTGCATAAGAGGAGGGCCATATTAAAGAGGTATGGAAATTATCTTGTTAGAGAATCAGACCAAAATATATAGGTAATAGAATTATGTTAATAATTTAATATTATATTACATCGAAATGTACATGCATATTACAAGCCATAGTTAAGAGGTAGGGCAATTATATTGCCTAGTGCCAAAATATATTACTGTTAAACGATTTTGCATATGGAGACATGAACTTGTATGAATTCATAATCATATTTGGGATTGTAATGGTTTTTTTTGGTTTATATGCCATCTTACAGTTCACGTAATGTCTCACTATTCTGGAGGGGCTTCCTTCAGGTTTTACTTTGGATGGGTTTGCACCTGTCGTGGCAGGTTGGTAATGGCGATTGTATCCTTCTGGGGATCGACCCGATTGTGGGCTCGGCTGTTCCTTTATCTTTCCCTGAAGAACTAAGAACGTACCTGGAAGATTTAAATATTTGCACACTGGCACAAGCTCGCAATTCTTGTCCTAATGCGCAGCATTATTGGTACTCGGCAAAAGATCTTGATCTTGGTGGCTCCTTCGAATCGATTTGGAATGATTTCATTTATGATCTATCTGTTGCAGGCATCCGCTTATCAGATAGCACTGATAAACTTGTTTGGACTTATAATAAAAGCAGGGAATCCATTTCAGCTAGGGAGGCCTATGACTGTATCTTTTATTCCTCTTCTCGCCCGGATTCTATGGATGCATGTTCTCCTGTATGGCACAAGGCCCTTCCGCTCAAGATCTCCTGCTTTATTTGGCTTGTCCTTCATCATAGAATTCTCACATGGGATAACTTGCAGCGAAGAGGGTTCTCGGGCCCTGGTATTTGTCCTCTCTGTTGGTCAGATGAGGAATCGGTGGATCACTTGTTCTCTTTCTGCTGGGTATGGAAATCCATTGCAGATTTTTTAGTTGACTACTTCCACATTAATACTTGTATCATAGGCATTTCATCAGCTGATATTTTTAATGGATGGGTTGACAATATTCCTAAGAGCTCGCCCTTCTTCCTGCTCCTTTTCAATATGATGTGGAAGGTTTGGAAAGCTCGAAACCTGGCGGTTTTTGAAGGGAAATATAGGAACATACAGGGCATTATCCAGCAAATCTTGATGTCTGTTAAAACACCAGTGCATGGGGATGTTACCAAAAAAATGTCGTAGCAGGAATATTGGGACTCCACCAGTCAAGATTTTTCCCTGCGGATTTTTTGATGGTGCTTCGAAATACAGGATCGCTGGTGCTGGTCTGTGCATTTTTCTTAATGACTCCCACTTCTTGGAATTTACGTTGGGGGTTGGACATGGCACTAATACCAAGGCAGAGTTGCTCATTCTCTGGGCACTCTTGCACATATCCCATATGATGGGGATCCCCCTGGCCCACGTTTATGGTGATTCTCATGTAATCATCAATTGGGCAAAGGGATCGACTGCTCTCTCCCCACCTGATCTTGTTCATTGGTGTCAAGAGACTAAAAAGCTAGCCTCTAGCTTCTAGGACCTATCCTTCTCTCACATTTATCGAGAGCACAACAAGATAGCTGACAGTCTTTCTAAAAAGGCACTTTCTCTTCCCCAAGGAAAAGGCTGCTTTATGGAATTTGATGAGAATCTCCTGGTTACTAAAGACTATTTTCAGCTCTTTTGAGCTTGTTTTAGAGGATTTTCCTCTCTTGATGGTTTCCCTAGTCACTTACATGTTTTTATAGTTATTGTAAGGGTTATTTTCCCTTTCCATGCAGTTGTCATTCACTAGAAAAGTGCTTCTCTTTAGAACGTTGAACAGAGTTTTATTGGCTCTCGATTGATGTGATTGAACGGACAGTCTTCATCTCATGATGAGATAGTTTTCTGATGGGTATTTACTTTGGTATTATGTGCCTTTCCTCCCGATGGAAATCTCTGGGTGGGAAGTCATGTAAAGGCCACATGTTGCGGATGTATGTTTTAATGTCTTTTGATTCAATCTGAATAACAAGGACAAGTTTTTTCTTCTTGAAAAAAAGGAATATAATTTTGTTTCTAAGTGTATGAGGTTGGGTTAGTTAAAAAAAATTTATTACATTTTAATTGTAATAAAAATTTAGAAAACAATAATATGTTAAGTAATCACTAATTATTATAGTTATATGTACAATTGATTATAATATTGATATAAATTTATTTTAAACTTAGATTTATTAAATGGGATTTAATTTCTTGAGGTGCTATTTTTTTTTATCTTAAACTTAAGAAATTTGATGCCTCTTTTATTTGATAGTTCTACGTTCAAGTCTTAATTTTTTATTTTATAAGTTGACATGAATTTTCTTAATTATTTTTCATAAAAAAATTATTTTTTATTTTATGAGTCGACATGAATTTTTTCAGATACATTTTATTTTTGGTAACATTACGTTATATTATGTTATGTTACTTTACGTGACAATTTCTCCCCCATAATGTGCTATAAAGCACCTCGCTCCTCTCAGTGCAATGATGCAAAAGATGAAAAACAAGAAATTAAACAAGCTTCAAGAATATATAACTCTAATTTATGGAAAATTGGTATAACTTGAGAAAGACACATTCTTATAACATTGTTATGTTTATTTTCCACTAAAATATAATGCATAGCATCGTATATATGCATATTGTGGCTATGTGGGCCAAGGATCAGGTCATTATAGAGTTTTGATCGTGGGGCTATGGTTTATTCCTAGGTTTTCACCTCTATGCATTGTCCAATCTTTTGCATTTATTGCTATGTGAAGAGAGGCATGGGGGGAGTCTAGACTTGGTGCTAGCTGGCTTTGTCTTTTCTCTCTTGAAAGGTCAGGGTTTGGCGTTCTATCTGTCTTCCTTGGGTTTTTTGTCATTCTTGGCATTTGTTGACTTTTGGCGAAGATGGTGGACGACCTAGTGGATTATACGAAAGATGAGGAGGCTCTTGAGAAAAGTATATTATGAAATGATGCAAATATGTGAGGCAGAAGTCGCTACCATCCCTCTGAGGTCGGTTTTTTGGTTTCTCATCCTCGATCTGTGTGAGTGGATAGGCGTGGTTTTCTGTTGATGGTGGTTGGCTCCTTTCCCTTGGCAGAAGTTTTGACCCCCTGAAAAGTTGTTCTGATTTTCTCAGCATCATGTGGAGGCCCACTTCCTTGATCATCTAGAGCCTTTGGTGTAGGTTGTTTGGTGAGCAATCCATTTGGTCGGGGTCACATGAGGGAGAAATCATTCAATTTGAAGGGTCTTCCAAATAAAAAGGAGTAAAAGTGGGGAAGACAAATTTCGGTCAAGTGGTGTTAAGTTTGATGGCTAGGTTTCATCGGTCCTATCCCAGTGGTCATGGATTAAAGGGTAAACCTGGAAAGGGTGGCGAAGAGGGACCTTATAGGCATAATTGAGCACTATCTTTTAAGCAAGGATGATTTGGTTAAGTTGTTGCAAGAGCACTAGAAACCTATATGTTGGTACACCTCAAAGGTAAATATTCTTGTAAATGCATGGTTAATGTTTCATTTTATTAAGGACGAGTATGTCGAACATATTACTTCCCTCCCTTTGGTTTTCGATCATGGCTCCTTGGTATTCGAACATTGGTATGTTACTTTTAACCCTATAAGGGAAAAGGTGACCAAATGCCATTTATTGCTTCAAATGTATGGTTTCCCAATTTATTTGTGGATGCACCCTATCCTAGAATTCGTCGACAACATAATGGGTCGATTTATCACTCTATAGGAGAGATTGATAAACGGTATGGAAAAACAGGTAGCTTCAATTCTAGTGAAATTCCATGTCACGCAGGGTCTTCAATGGAGTTGGTCATCAAGTGGGGAGAGCACTCTTTTCATCGATATTTCGACTACTTGCATGTCCCTTTCTAGTGTTTTAACTATCGAAATACTGTTTATGTCAAGGAAAAATGCCCTGGGGTTTTAGCAAATTGTTTGGAGGTAGTGTTTGACTTTTTAGATGTATAAAATTGTCAAGAGGATGGTGGGGTCAATCCCTTCTCTTGAATCCCTTGGAGGGGAGTACACATGCTCCTTAGATCCCACATTCGACCTCTAAAACCCCTATTAGTTTGCACAAGGAAGCAAACTTTCTGGGTAATCTTAAACTTTTACTTCCAGACTTTTTTTATTCTTTGTGTGTCTCAAACTTGAATCTAGTATTGCCAAAGGAGTTTGGTTCTAATAGGGTGGACCATGTTATATCCTCTTGTCCTTTTTTTGGTGTTGTTGTAAAGGTCCAAGATCTCAATGTGTCTGAACCTAAAGAAGGATATATGTCAAATGCTATTTTTATCGCTCATGAAAATGAACTGGGGTGGATTTGACTCAGGGCTTAGGTGCCACTTTGAGCATCAAGGAATGGTTTCTGGTACTTTTGGGGGAAGGGAAATCCATGGGGAGCAACTTGCCTCTATTGATCTATTTAAGGGATGGTTTTATATGGAAAATGTTTTCTTGCTCGGCCCTCATTAGTTCTTGAAGTCATGCATAATGCATTTCCCTCGGACTCTCTTTCTCCTAGAAGGGTTGTCAAAAATCCAATAGGGACCTCTTTTACGGATGCTCTGGGTCAAGTTCCTTTACCTATATTCTCATATAGGCCACCTTCTACTAAGGTGACAAATATTGCTTCCATCCAGTTTTAAAATGTTACCATTCAAAGAAAATAGAGAAAGAAGGATGTTGCTAGAAGGGGTGGTTGAGTTTTAGGGGGCAATTATGTGCCTTTTTCTGTCAGATTGTAAGAGGTGGAAAATCCCTTTCTCTCACTTTCTCAAAATGTTTAATTTTTCCTTAGATCTAAGAAGACTCGTGGTAAGGTTCCTTGATGTCATTGGTCTCTTTCAACATCTGATGGCTATGAGGCAAAGAAAAATTCAACGCCCTCAAACGTATTTTTTGTCGTTATGAGATTGATGTTCTGCTCATTCACGAAACTGTGTTGTAGTTCTAAAGATCTAGATTATTTTTTGTGTTTATTCCATGGATAGGAATATTGTGCACTATATGTTGATGGTTTTTTGGGTGTTCTTTTGTCGATTGGGAAGCCTGCAGTTGTTGAGCTCAAAGGGTTTGTATCCCAAGCCGAAATCCTTCTAAAAGGGAGCTTCATGGGTTTGATGTAGCTTGTGTAAGTGATCAACTGTTATGCTCCTTAACATGGAAGAGTTGTTTTTGGGATAATATGGTTTCCAGTGGATTCATGAGTGGGGATCCGTTGATCCTTGGTGGTAATCTAAACTTGACTTTGTTTAGAAATCAAGTCTAGGGCAACACATCTCATTTGGACCCATTGGGGGCTTATTTTCAAAACCTTTATATGAAATCAAATTTGGTGGAGGTTGAGTTTGTCTCCATGGCTCAAACATTGAGAAATGGTAGGACTAGGGGCCTTGGAATTTAAAAGCGATTGGACCATTTTCTTATTTTATATCTATGGTTGACTCAAGTGGCAAGTTATTCTCATGGTTCATTAGTTCAAGTGTCTCTGGCCACAACCCTATTTGTTTGCAGCTAAATATGGATGTGCTCTCTGATCACTGCCCATTTAAGTTTAATAGTGTTATTCATAAATGATAGGTATATGGCATGTTTGTCTCACAAACACAGATATTTGCGGAAAAATAATTAAATCCTTTCTTTAGATATGGCTATAACTTAGCAATTTTGTCAATTAAAATAACAGTCATCCAATTTACCATAAAAAAACGTTTTTATTAATCCCTCTACTGTTAATATGAACAAAAAACGTTTTTAGTAATCTCTCTATTGTTAATATGAATAGAAAACATTTTAGTCATCCACAAGATGTTTAATTTGCACCCAATAGCAATAGGAAAGTGTCTGGTAGTGTTTAAACTAACCCCCAAGGCCATGAAAATGCACATACATGTTTAATTTCTCCCAACATTCTTTAAATTCACCCCAGGATGTATTAAAATGCTCGAGGCATTAAAATAAATTCCCAAACATCATTTTACTCATCCAAGTACTAATAAAAATTCCCTAGGCATAGTTAATTTCATCCCATGCAATGTAAATCTTTTCCAGTTATGATAAAAAAAACACCCTAGCATATTTTAATTGTCCTAGGAAATAATGAAAATATCCCAGTAGAGATCAAAACACCTCAACACTTTTTAATTATCCTAGGAAATGATAAAAACACTAAACAAGTATTTAAACATGATTCAAATTTTTTAAATTAATGGTTAATTTCCACATAAACATCAACACAACATTCATATCTATTCAACACAAAGATTATGCCAGAAACCCAATGGGAAAACAAAAATTTCATGGGGATTAATATTTTATTGCTCAGAAGATAAATACAGAGGGGTGAGCTATACATTGAGACTGAGCAATGTTACTCACTAATAAAAAACAAAACTACAGATTGCAATGACTCAAAAACACCTTTTCTATTTGTGGAAAGGCTCCTTGATTCCTTCATCCACCGTTCTTCAAGCAAGTCAACCTCTTTAAGTTATCATTGTCGCTACTATCCTCTTCCTTATTTCCTCCTCTCTTGATCCCCAAGAATCCCTCCTCCTCTACTACATCTTTCATTTATTATGGGTTGGCCTTGGAAGGAAAAACATCACAATGGTTAGTTTCATCTTCCAAAAAGAAATTATACTTTTCTCATTTTTCCAAATAATTAATGTTTTAACAAATAATTACAAGAGAGATTATTTATTTGTTTGTTTATTGAGAATCCAATTCATATCATATCTCCCCATTGGGAGGCTTTTGGTCCCCAAAAGTTGGACCATGGAAGAGATGGAAACACATGGCCTCCATTTTCTTTGTCATATCCACCAGTCCATTGTTGTAGAAGGTTGCTTGCTTATTTCTTGTATGCCCTTGTTTTTCTGCTAGAGGAGAAGTTTTTTCTCTCCCTCGGTTTGCTTTGAAGACGTAATATTTACCACCTTGACCAAGCGATATTTTTTTTCTCTTCTATAGAAGGTAGCATCCCTATCCTATATATATGAGATGTCAAACATCACTTCACATGTGTCTAATGGTGCAACCTCACACTCTACTTCATCAACATACTAGCATTAATGACAAACATGAATTTACATATTTGGGTGATTCTCATAAGATATTTCCCTTGCAACCATGATATCAAACTTGGATCTACTAGATCATAAGTTTCCAAACCAAGATCGTCAACTAAGGTTTCATAAATCAAATTACATTGAGAACCACTATAAAAAAGAGCATTTACCTTTTGTCTCTTCACTTGAACTTTGACTTGGAATAGTGCATGTTTATCTCCATTCGCCCTACGATGCTGCAATGTAGTACAAACTTTGGCTTCATACAAATATGAGGTGCTTTCTATTACTTCTTCTTTTTTCTCGGTGGATGCCTTCAATTTCCTCTTAGACATGTGCCATTTTGGACGCAATTCCAAATGAAGTTTCCAGCACTTCTCATCTGTGTGTCCATCCACATCTACTTACAATTCCTATTGGGATTCCCCCTTTTCTTAGTTGTGGCTACAATATTCTTGTATTTTCTCTTGTTGGTTTCTTCTGTTGGAAAAGCGAGTAATACTGAGGAGGGTGGTGAATCCTTATCATATATTTATTTAATTTTTATCACCTTATTTAAAAACAAAACAACAATAGAAACATAACACATAATTTTATCATGGAAACCCAAATGGGAAAATCACAAAAACTTTATATTACTGCAAAATTATATTTACAAGTATTTTGTAAGCACCAACTTGTTGGATGCTACAACACACAATATTTTCAGTTATGACTAAAGGATTCATCGACACTCTATTTACCAGCAACAACTAGAAGGAAGCTACGACTTCCTACAGGCTTTTGTTTCCTTCCCTTGCGCCTCCCAACCAACCTTAGATAATTATGTGTTCTCTGTTTTTTGTACACTTTATTATTTGCAATCTGTGTGTACAGAGACACTTTATTTGAATGAATAGAGCTTTGTTTGTATTCTGTCAATCGCTCCTCTTTACGTAATAGTCACAACTCTTCATCGTGGCCCTTAACATATTAAACTATTTATAATTACCTTCTCTATTAATCTCAACTTAGACATGTTACCATTCGACTTATTTTATTATTTGATTTAAAATATGTCGATATTTTTAATTCTGAGTCCGACTTATTGCTTCTGATGTCAAGAATCAACCTCATGAATACATTGTGTATTCCAACATTTCTAATTTCGTCGTTTTGACTTTGACTTTGTCAATTCCGATGTCGGACTAAACTCCATCTATTCTGATTACGAACTACATTCCGTTGATTTTGACTTGTTGATTATGATGTCGAACTATGATTTTGACTTGTTGATTCGATGTCGAAATATAATCTGTTGACTTTGACTTGCTAACACCGACTTTGACTTGTTTGCGACTCCAACTTGTGACTCTGGTTCTGATTGACAATGATCGATAAGCGATTGAATTCGACTGACAATTTGTTGACTTCGATTGACAATGGTCAATAATAGCTCGAATTTGACTGAAAATGGTTGACAATAGATCTACTAGGTCAAATTCAACTAACAAGGATCGACAATAGGTAGACATCAACCTTCGACAGGTCAAATTCGACTAAATATGGTGACGATCAACTTGCTATCATTTTCCTTTGTTATTAATGAACTTCTTTGACATCAATGACAATCATGACCAAAATTCTCCCCCTTTGTCATTGATGACAACCACTCTTCAATTGTCTCCCCCTTTGACATTAAAGACAAAGGATCTCATCAAAACTCCCCCTGTCATCATTTCTCCCCTTATCGATTGTATCCACTTTTGTGATAGGGTGCAGTTTCCAGTTTTATCCTAAGGAAGACGAATAACCTCTGTATTTTGTCTGAGATAGGAAAAGGACCATTGAATTAGTGGTTCAATAAAGGTGTCTGCAATCTGTTCCTTTGTATCAACATACTTCAATTTCACAACATTTAGTGACACTTATTCTCTTAAAAAATGATATTTTATTGGGATGTGCTTGGTCTTCAAGTGCAAAACTAGATTTTCAGATACGTTTATGGCACTCGTGTTGTCATAGTGTATCACAATTGGGTGCTCATATTTCACAAGTAGATATTCTTAATGTTTTTTTCATCCATATGACTTGAGTACAACATGATGCAGCAACAATATACTCAAATTCTGTGGTCGAAAGTGAAATGGAGGTATGGTTTTTTCTTAGCCATGATACCAAGAAATTTCCCAAGTAAAATGTTGCTCCATTGGTGCTCTTTCCATCATCAATATCTCCTGCCCAATCTGACTCAGTAAATTCCTTCAGAGAGAAGTCATTTCCTTTTGGATACCATAAACCATACTCCATAGTTCCTTTGGGGGTTGATTTGAATTTGGAGACTAAGCCTACAGACTGCATCACATCTATTCTTGTAGATATTACATATAGAAAAGTACCAATCATTGACCTATACGTGGTATGATCTACTTCCAAAGACTTGTCATTCTTGCTTAATTTACATCTCACGACTATAGGAGTACTAACTGGTTTTGAGTCTTCCATTTTAAACTTTTTCAACATGTCTTTGATATATTTGGTTTGAGAGATGAAGATGTCTTTTTCTTTTTGAGAGACTTGTAAGATAAGGAATAATTTCAATTTACCTATCATTGACATTTCAAACTAATTCATTTCCGAAGGAAACTTTACACTAAGAACCTGTAGATCACTTCCAAATATTATATCATCTACGTAAACAACAACAATGATCATGTTTTTGTTTTCAACCTTTATGTAGAGATTATTGTCAGTGTCCCCTCTTTTATAACCTAGTTGTTTCAAGTACTTGTCCAATCTTGACAACCATGCTCTTGGAGATTGTTTGAGGCCACATAGTGCCTTTTTTAGTTTGCAATTAGAATCTCTATTTTTTTATAATATAAAACCTTCAGGTTGTTCAACATAGACTTATTCCTCAAGTTCTCCATTAAGGAACACTAATTTTACATCCATTTGGTATACTTTGAAGTTTTTATAGCATGCAAATGCTAAGAACATTCTAATGGCTTCAAGTCTTTCCACATGTGCAAAAGTTTCTTCAAAGTTAATACCTTCTATTTGAGCATATCCCTTGCATACTAGCCTGGATTCGTTTCTTATGAGTTGACCATCTTCCATTAGAGGAAATTTGGGGTCTAAAATGGGCCTTATAAGAAAACGTGCGAAAATAAGTTTTTGTGAGTTGGAATTCAAGAACCAATAGAATTTCAATAA
>LPNX010521759.1:87815-137348 GCA_001517045.1 Pseudotsuga menziesii
CTTGTTTTTAAAAATCCATTTGGTCCTAATAACATTCATGCCTTTTGGTCTTGGGACAAGTTTCCAAGTTTGGTTTTTCTCTATTTGGTCCATCTCATCATTCATAGCATTGATCCAATCATTATTTTTGCTAGCCTTTGCAAAAATTTTGGGGTCAACCAATGAGATTAATGCTTGTTATTGAAACATTAGTATTCTTCTTGTACTAACTCCTACATCTTTGTCACCTATGATTAGAGTTTCAGGATGATTCTTTTGAATTATTCTAGATGGAGTTTTTGTATCTGATATAGGAGAGTCTTCATCTTCACTTTCTTCCTTTTGTTTTAAAGCCTCCTACTTTTGAGAATCTTCATCTTTCTCTTCCTTTACAAAATACTCCTTTTGAGAATATTCATATTTCTCTTCATCATCCTCATTTTCTTGAACTTTAATTTTTCTTGGTTTAGTGTCATCAACAATTACACTTGCGCTTTCTATGATTTTGTGTGATCTTAGATTGTAACATCTGTATGCCTTTTTGGTGGACGAATATCTAATAAATACGCCTTCATCTGTCCTAGAGTCAAACTTCCCAAGATTATCAACATATTTCTTTATGTATCCCTTTGTTGTAATCTCACAGATCACATAGGGTTACCAATAATACACATTAATAACAGATATACATAACAGAGAAAAGAGACAAGAACAAGTAAGTAGAATAACAGGTTATACTATAGTGAAAGTGTCCATACAATACAGAGAACTGAACCGAGTTCTCATCTAGCTCAACAGCCTAATATATATGAATTACAAACAGTTACAAATAACTACCTGCCGGTTCAGTGAACCGAAACGACCTTATGTGGCCGAACTAACCTCTAATTAGTCGGCTGACCGACTTAGACGGCTGATTGACTAAGTCGAATATCGTTCAAGTCGGCTTACCGACTTGCTCCTCCAACATCTCCCCCACAAACAAAACATTTCCTCGTCCCAAAGAATTAGGGAGGTAAAAAAAAATTCTTTGCCTGTCCTTAGGTGGTTATTTCTGTGCTTGGTCTTCATGGGCTGTGAAGTCTAATTGTTGGTATTTTCTGCACACAAACTTTGACAATTGCTTCAGCTGTCACTGCCAGCTGATGTTGAAATGCTGTCCAACTTTGTAGTATTTTTTGGATGTTGATTGTTAATGTAGTCAGACTTGATAATATCGACATATTTTCTTGAATGGAAAATTCTGCTATCTTCTCCATATCGGGACCCATAAACTGGTCCTTTTCCTCTACTGTCTCAAAAATTCATCTCATCTATGGGCCTATGATGTCTAATTTTTCTAGATTTGGAATTTCTTGTTGCACCCACTCGTGTGCTTGTTGCTCATTCTTCTGTAATTTGGCTATTTCAAGCACTATTTGATTTTCAATTGTGCTCCTGAGTTCTACCTCTATGCTTTTCCTCTTTTCGAATGCTTGGATTTCTTGTCAGGTTTTTCGAACTTGCTGATAGACTTACCCATAACATGTAGGACAATATCTCAGTACTTCTTCTATAATGACAGACTCCTCCATGTGATCTCATAGTACCTTGTATGCTTCTGCAAAAGCTGTGTGCTGCTGTGTCAGCAGTCGAACTGTTTCTTCTTTCTGATCTTCTTTTGTATCCTGCCTTTGTACCTGTAGCGCCGACACCATGCTCTCAAGTAGCTAATAAGCCTTTTCTAACATCTTGTCGGAGTCAACCTTTGTCGAACTTGGTATCACAGATTGTACCAAGTTTCTGCATTTGTTAAAGAACTCAACTTGTTATTTTTGGTTCTCGTTGAGCTCCCTAAGTCTGTTCTAGCTCCTTGTTTTTGCTTCAATTGCCAATGATTCCAAGAGTTGTCCTAATTCTCCTTCCTTCAATTTAGTTGGATCGACTACAGTGGTTGACCCAAGTTGACTGATGTGGACCATTGTTGTCTGGTTTTGATGGTCCTTCTTCTTTTTGTCTTTTTTTTTTTTTGTGCTTCTGTTGCTCTGCTTGCTTTGGCACCTGTGTACCTGTAACAGTCAAAATTGGTTGCTGGCTAGCAGTAGTCGATGGTATTTCTGGTTGGGCTAGTTGGATTACTGCTGCAGCTAGTTGTGCATTTGGTTGGTTGGATTCGGAGGGTCTAGATGTGGGTGCAGTTGGTGCTAATGGTTGTGGTGGAGGTGGTTCAGGTGCAGTTGGTTGGATTAGAGACTCTGGGTG
This sequence comes from Pseudotsuga menziesii, assembly GCA_001517045.1. Classification (NCBI taxonomy): domain Eukaryota; kingdom Viridiplantae; phylum Streptophyta; class Pinopsida; order Pinales; family Pinaceae; genus Pseudotsuga; species Pseudotsuga menziesii. The sequence continues at coordinate 90,036 of LPNX010521759.1, forward strand.
GTGAAGCGGTGGTGATGGTGTTGGTGAATGGTCTAGTGTTATTGAATTAGTGGAGATATGGTCGAGTGAGGGGTCATGGGTTTGTGGAGGTGATTTTTCTTGGAGGTCAGAGAATAGTTCCTCGATTTCTAGACTTATTTCGTCCATGTCCTCTCCTTCCTCATCTTCGATCGGTTCATTGGCTGGTAGGTTGGGTTTGGGGTCGATCAGAATGATAGATGTGGTCCGACTTGTGACAACTTCAACTTCTTTGTCAAGGTTTCTTTCAAATGTCAAACTCGCAATTGCAAAAGTCCTCGGCCTCTAGAGTATTTGGCCAGGTTGGGGAATGGTCAGTCGAGAACCACCAGCTTCAAACAAAGGGGCTTTGGTGGTGATATTTTGAACCGACGTGAGTAACTCAGACAATTTTTCAATGTATGCCTGGAGGTCTCTATCCCAGTTGAACTTTTCCTTCATGGTCTCTAACATAGAATTCTTGCATATGTTGAGTGGAATTATGGAAAGTTGTTCTGGGATTAGCTCTTGTGTGATTTTGGTTGGAGATGGGGGTGGATGTGTAGACACGAGATCCACAACATTTTCAGTTGCTGAAGCGTTTGTGCTTTTCACCCTCTTTGGCCGACCTTGCTGTGCCCCTGCTTCGAGAAATATTTGGAACTATGTTTCAACCGGCCCTTTGTTTGTTGTGGAATATTCTATAATGTTGCATCCTGTGGCTTCCAGTTCTTCCTCATCTTCTGAGGACTCTGGAATGATAAGATTGTGCTTACCTTTCCCTTGCTCCTATTCTTGTGTTTTCTTCTTTTTTCTTGAGGCTGTTATCTCCTTCGACAATTTGGTTATGTTTTCTTTGGTGACAACATACTCTAGATCTTCAGTGTCTATTTCTCCTCCCCGGTCTTCAGTCAATACAAGGATTTATTCAACTGGATTGGTTACCAGCTGTTGTGTTTTTGTTTCTTCCCTTTGTGCTATCGGAGGTTTGATTACGATTTGTAGTCAACCGGTGCCTTCGACCGACATCTCCTCCAACACAAATGTGTTGATGTATAGGTTGAGCTTGTAATATCCCTCCTTCTCTTGGTCTGTCAGCAACTCTTCTATCAAGAAATTAATTTCTTTTACCATTGCTGGTATCGACATTTTTGAACCTGTCTGTCGAGCTAGCTCTCAAACAATCTCTTCGACTATCAGGTAATAGTCAAGAGATATTGCCTTTGCCTTGGCACCTTACATGTACCATACCGCGGTATGGTTGAGTTCTAATTGGATGTGGTCATTTTTGGGTAGACTTCGTCGATTGTTCTGGGGAACCCTCCATCTGGTCGTGCGGACTTTCAGCTGTTGGAACCAGTTTTCGAACAACACTTTTTAGTTTCCAAGTTCTTTTAGTGTTCCATTCTGGGAGAACGGTTTGAATCTCCACATATGAAATTTTGTCGATTCTTGAAATTGCTTATCCCCGATAGGGCACAAGGTGTACATTACTATCCATAACATTAGGGATGGAAACCTGATAATTCCTCCTGACTCCTGACATTTTTTGTATATGCCGTTGAGCATGTCGGCAACATACTCATCCCATATGTATATCTTTCTTGTGTGGAAAATGGTATCCACTACCTCCAACATATCTAGTTTGAGGTCGCTTCCTCGACCTATCGGTGTAAGTGCAGTGGCTATGATTTTGGCCACTATTTGTGGTGTCCAAGTTTGTATTTGGCTAATTAATATCCCTTTGGAGTTTTTTTCCTGATGTTGATCCTGTTAGCTCTTCTACCAACCCTTCCTTGATTCCGACTGGTACTGGTTCACCTTGGTTTGATAGCCCAATCAATTTGGAAATTACTTTCGCAGAGGTTTCAACCGGTCGGTTGAAGTAAAATCTTCCATCATGATAGCGGCTTATGATAAATTTCACCGCTATTTCCTTCATGCCTCCAAAACTGGCCATGATCAATGCATTGATGTAGTTTACGATGGTACTGTAGTTGATTTTATCTGTAGCTTGTGTAGGCCTTTTTTTGACATAAGCCCACTCTTTAATATTGGCCCATAGTTTTTCCCATGAGCTCTCCTGAACCTTGGTGTTATTGATAAGTTTGAGCCTCCTCATCAATGGTGTCTCCGTGGTCTGTAGTTCTTTAGCCTTGGCTGTAGCTCTGGTTTGTTTAGGCACCATCTTGTCGGTCTGTTGGTCGATTTTGCTTCCGTATTCTTGGGTTTTAGTCATCTGGTTGCTAAGTTGGTCTCTCTATTCGGAATGTTGTAAATGATCCTTTGGCGGTTCGGTATTTATAGTTGATGCGTTTGACGTTTTTGTCGATGGGTGTATTAATGTCGGACGTGATGGTCCAACATAAACACTTGAGTTTGCATTAATGGTGATTTGATTTTGTCATCCGTAGTCATGAAGGCGGGATGGAACTTCCGAGGTCATTGGTCGATGTCGATTATGTGAGTGGTCGATGGTGTTATGTTGATGGGCGTGATGTCGGTTGTCATAGTGGTGACTTCCTGCCATACTATCTTATGTTTTTTTTATCTTGTTTTAGTTTTTGGATTTCCAGATTTTTATAGCTTTTGTTTAACAATTATGGTCGTTTTTTTTTAACTGGTTTAGTTTCTGTACCGCTTTAGTCGGGCACCATTAACAAGTTTTCGAAATACTATGCCTTGTAACTTCCTTAGTCGTACTAATCCGTTCGCATGTACCTCTTCGAAAACATAGGGTCCCATCCATTCTGTATGTAGCTTTTTGGGTTTTCCTTTTACCCGACTATTGTATAGCAAGGCAAGGTCTCCTATTGATAGGTTTTTGTTTTTGATGTTTTGGTCTTGCCATGCCTTCTGTTGTTGTTTCTAGATTTCTTGATGTTGTAACGCAATTAGTCGGTGTTCTTCAAGTTTACTTAGTTGCAATAGTCGGTCCTTTCTTCCTTGTTCGACATCGACATGCAAAATTTATGCGATAATAGGTGTCTATTGTTGAAAGTGTAGATGAACTACTGCTTCATCTCCATAAACTACTCGAAACAGTGTTTGGTCAGTTGAGCGCTTATATGTCGTTCAGTATGCCCATAGTACTGCAAGTATATTTTCATCCCAGTCGTCTTTGTTAATGTTACATATTTTTGTTAATCCTTTTGTTAATGTTTTGTTAAATGCTTCAATTGCTCTATTCGACTGAGGGTGGTAAGCTGTACTCCGTCGGTGGTCAATTTGGAACTGGTCTGTTAGTGTTTTAATAGTTTTATTGATGAAGTGTGTTTGTGCCAGAAATTGTTTCTAAGGCCAGAGAAGCAAGCCAACACACACTCAAGATAAAATTCAATAAAATAGATTAGGTTTAGGGTTTCTGCAATGTTTTAATGGTTGTAAACTTTTGGAGAAAGACAGGGAATGCATTCATGAGCAAAGCAGTAACTAAATCATAAACAAAAAATGATAAATATGCATAATATATCACATAAGATCCAACAGAAACACTATGCTGAGGTTCATTCAATAAGGACAAGCATCACCAGCAAATACACATAAACCAGTAATGAATATATCAATAAAGAAACTAAACAAGTTCAATAATGAAGCCAACACAGAAAACTGAAGGGGAAAAATGTCATATATTTCATAATTTCATCATCAACAGCATATAAGAGTCTTGGTACTTAACTATTGAACAAGTCTGAAGACAAAGCAGTCTGAAGACCTCCTGTAGCTCCCAAAAATTGAACCCTGCTAATGACTCCCTAACCTCTCTAAATAGTGTTTCTTTTACAAAAATTAGTTAGGTATCAAAAACCCTAACTGTTTTCCATCCATTCGATGAGGTAAGGTAAAAAGTAAAATATTACAAAACATAACTTTTCTAAAAATAGTAATCCCTAACTAACATGTTTCTGAAAAAGATAACAAGTAACTAAAATGAACAAGTGTCTCATAGCTCTTTTGCTGCCTCAGCCAACAGCGCAATACCATCTAATACTTGAGTTTTCCTCTTAGCTTTCTTCTTCTCCTGCTCCAGGTTAGTTATCCTTTTGGTGAGCTTCTTGTTTTCCTGCTGCAAGCTCTTTACTGTGTTTTCCAACTCTGTACAGTGTATGTCAGTAGCTCTTTTTCTTTTGAGAACTTCTTTGGATACTTCTGACAGCTCCTGGAAATGATTATGGAGATCCTGTAGTTCTTCTATAAACCATCTATTAACCTTCATCAACCCATCATTAACATCTTGCAAGTATTTCATCTGCTTCTTATACTGCTGAATATTTTCCTGCAAGCTTTCTTTATCTATGTGAAAACTAGGGATCTCAGGTATGTTTGCATCCTTTATTAACAAGTCTGTGAAATCAGTAGGAATACTAGGCTCTTTCAGAATTCCTGCTTCCCTAAGTATAATCTCATCTTCTTCTTCCCACTCTTGATTTTCAACAGGACATATTTTAGCTTTCTCTTCTTGCTGCTGTTTTAAGAGTTTAATTTTAATCTCAAGAATTATTGCAGACAATTCAGACTTGGGCTGCCCTAACTCTTTTACAGACTGTGATCCTTTCACCTTTGTAGGCTGAGAAGAAGAAGATTTAGCAACTGATTTTCCTTTGCTTTTACTGTCCATTTTACCAATTTCTGTCTCTTTAGTTGAAGAAGTATCAATCAAGACAGTTTCTTGTTTGGAATTCAATTTTGGATTAAGTAACCTCTTCATGTTCCATCTTAGTTTATTTGTTGGCCTGGTTTTAGGCCTCCAATATGGGGTTACAGTCCTTTTCTTCTTCTTATTAGGTTTAGCTGCTTTGATCTCTGAAATGAAGAATTCTCCACAGGTTTCATGCTTTCCTTCTGCTTTATCAATGGGCTGATCTTCTTCCAGTAAATATCCCTCATCATCTCAGAGAATGGTGAGTGGAATTCTCTGTTGGGTTTGAAAATCATCTTCAGGCATATCAACCTTTTCTATAACAGCAGCTCTAGGTTCCTTGGAAACTGCTGCTGGTCTCAACTGTTGCCTAGGCTGCAATCCTTCTTCTGGAAACAATGAATATCTACCTGCAGTACCAAATGAAAACACCTTGGGTTCACTGTCAATATCCACATGCTCTACTGCTTTCTCAACTTCAACATCCTCCTTGTCTTAAAGTTTAGCTTTCTGACCTAATTTCTTCATCATTACCTTCCCTTTATCTGCTTGCCTCTTAGGCTGCTGATCTTCTTGATTTACATGGAAACCTGACCAGAAAAGAAAGAAGTCCCAACTTTTACCTTCATGCTGCAAAACAGTGTTAATAATCAACTTAATTAGCCCATGATGAAAGATGGACTGAGAGGAATGATCCATATGCCCTTTGACCCTGCTAGCCATTTTTTGTAAGCTCTTCAATAGGAAAAATGGAAGGTTCATCTTGGACTGTCCCACCATATGTTGCAAAAACCTGAAGTGATACTTAAACACATAAGCATACCTGCCCTCGCAAGTAATGTAACTCTGCAAAATTCTAATTGGTTCAACCCATTCCTTTCTGAAATTTTGAATAAGAATGCCTTTATTCCAGTCAGGAGTGACATTTGGTAATAGGTATCTCTGAGGATCAAATGTAAAAGGCAATTTCTTAAACCATAATTCACCTTCATTGCTAACCCCTGTGGCTTCTACAATCAGCTCTACTGTTATCCTGAACTTAAGAGTATCAAAATTCACCATGTCATCTTTTAAACACTATGCAAACTTGCAAGAAACTTCAGCATTATACCCATTTATTCTTTTAAAGAACTCAATCCAACCAGCCTGTTGAAATAATTCAACACATCCAGGGAGCTTTTCAATCCACTCTACATCAGTTGGTTCAGCTCTGTTAATTTTACCACTCTTACCACTCTTTCCCATTTTTTCATAAAAAAAATGGAAGCTGTATGACTTCAGTAGATGATCTATGAACTGATTTTCTGCTTCTCGAGCCTCTTAACAACTCCCTGCAATTTTCTTGACAAACCTATTTGTTTTTTTCAAAAAGCAAAATAAATCTTCCCAGCAGGTGGAAGGATTCAAATCACCAAGGATTCAATGTTCTTCATCAAGCTTGTGAGTGAAATTTAACCATGAATGAGACTGTCATAAAAAACAACAGACCACTGCCCATCTTCAAAATGCATAATAAACCATAGTGTCTAAATGTTTTTAGGTCACAGGCCGCTCAAACTCCTCATTGCACTGTTAAGGAAACTAGATATCATGTACATTGTCCATTCAGATATGAGACTCTCCTTAATGTTTTCTTAATACAAACCAAGTTTTATCACAGAAAACAGAATTTAGATCTTTTGAAGTATTCAGACTTTTCAGTGCAACTGAGGACTGTCACTCAATGTATTTGTTCTAATGGCTTTCTATTTCCAGCATGTATTCCTACCCCTGTGTATCAATACCAACATCAATCCTTGAACCCCTTTTGGTATCACATATCAACAATTCCCTCACAGTTAAGACTTTGCAAATGTGATATCAAACACTGGCTTCTCAGGTTAACTGGAGACTACTTGTGTGTTGGATGAACAAAACAAAACATTCTGCAATATATTCAAATTATGCTTCCTGTAGCCTTAGTATCGAAAATGACACTAGGTCTCCCCGCAATCTTAGTCATTCAACTCATTTATCCCACTGTGTATGAGTATCAAATCTTGTTGTGCAATTTAAATGCTAAAACATACACAGTTTTCAACCCAGACTGTTTCGAGCTTCAACAAATGAACAGTTCAACATAGAGCTATTTTTCAGTCCTCCATTCAACAAAACATCTCAGAATGGCTCAGGAAGCTGTTTCTTTGGTTGAAAATTCATTTAAGAGCTTAATTTATCATTTCCCTTAATCAATTTTGCTAGAATGTACCCCATCAAAAAAGCCCCAAATTTTAGGTTATATGGGCTTATCGTAGAATACCTTTTAATTGATCAAGTGCAGGTATTTTGAACCGCTCTTCGTAACAACTTGAGAGTTGCAGGTGTCTTTCAGGGTCGAATTTAACTCCAGGTGTCAAGCTGAAGAAGCCCTAGTTTTCTAAGCGACTGGAAAAACCTCCACTAGGCTTTGCAACTGCAATCTCCGTGTTTTTAGGCAAGGACCATCGTTCCATTAACTGCCCAGCTTTTAAGAAAAGATAAGAAGTAATTTTACTTAGATTAAACTTGATTTAACTGGCCATCTGTCATGATAAGCTGTATTATAATTCATAATGAACACACCCTTCTCATGAAACTCCCAATTCTCATGATGATCCCTGTGTTCACACGTAGCAAACAACTCACAACATGTGATTAGACACTCACCATTTGAAATCGTGACAAAATTTTGCTAGAAAGCTGGAAAAAATGAAGGTCGCGATATTCTTGTAGCGCGCCTTCATTATTTTTTCTCCTTTGCACTACAAGAATAATATCAACACTATTTTATCGTTGTTTTACAGCTTTTAGGCATTTTGCATGAAGTTTTAAAAGCTGCTTGAGTGATAGTTATGCTCAAAGTATGCTTTGTGAATCCACCATTTGATATAATGACTTTCAAAAACCATTTAAAGTGTAAAGGATCAAAAAACAAAGCAGAAATTAAAAAGCCAAATTTTAAAATTTCACCTAACACCAAAATTTTCCTAAAAGAAATAAAATAATCAAACTCAAAGCAAAAGATTGACTTGAAAACAAAATGAAAATCAAACCAAAATTGAAGAAACAAAACCAGAATTGAAGAAACAAGTTACTGACTAAACATCTGGCTCCAGCTGCGGGATGAAGTTCTCCCTGCGAGGCTTCAAGAACCTGTAGACCATTGCCTTTTGTCTTCTATATACCTGTCTGCGAACTTCCATTGGGCTATGGAGTCTTTATTCTACTTCACTCACACCGGTATGTACAATGAAAAGTGAAAATCCCCTTACAAACTGTAAAAATTCTTGAGGAATCGCCCATTAACAGGGCTGGACAACTCCTCACCTTCCAAGGACTGCAAGATAAAAGTATTATTTTTCAAAACTTTTGATATCAGAAAAGGGCCAAACCAAAGATTGTCAAACTTACCATGCTTACCCTTTGGCTCCTTTCTTGCATCCCACCTTAAAACCATCTCACCTACTGAGAAAGTATTTTCTTTAATGTTCCTGTCAAACCTGTTTTTAATATTGGCTCTGTACTACTGTGCTCTTTCGTCCACCTTCTCTCTACTTTGCTGTAACTCTATCATTTCAAAGATTCTCCTTTTCATATCATCTAGTTCCTCTTGAGAATTCTGGAGGAATTTCATCAATGGAATCCCCAGTTGAACAGGGAAAAATGCCTCTGTACCATAAACTAGCTGAAATGGAGAAGTACCAATTGCTTGTTTCACTGTAATTCTATCTGCCCACAATGCATACTTCAGCATTGAATCCCAAGACCTTTTGTTATGCTTTAGCAGTTTCTTGATGCTCTGAATAATGTTCTTATTGGAGGATTCAGCTTGACCATTGCCCTGAGGACTATAGGGAGTTGAGTGCTTCAATATGATGCCATTTCTTTCACAAAAGGTCACCATTGCTCTGGATTTAAAAGCCTTTGCATTGTCTGTTATTAATCTTTGTGGACAGCCAAACCGGCTCAGAATATTTTCTTCAATGAAATCCATGATTACCTTATCTGTAGCATTCCTTGTAGGAATGGATTCCACCCATTTTGTGAAAAAATATGTTGCAGTGAGAATCCAGTGATGCTGTCCTGAAGATGATGGATTTATTTCTCCAATAAAGTCCAGACCCCCTTGCTGAAAAGGGGCATTGACTGCAATAGGTTTCAAAGGCAAAGACAATAATTTCTGCTTACCAGCAAATTTCGGACAAGGAATGTAGGCTCTTACCTGCTGGTAAACATCTGTGAACAAGCATGGCCAATAATATCCAGCTCGCAAAATTTTGTAAGCTGTTGCTTTCCAATACTTTTTCCCTCCATAGGCACCTTCATGGGATTCTGAGATCACTTCTCCTATTTCAGATTGGTCCAAACATCTGAGCAAGATACCCCCTGGATCCTTCCAGAACAATTGATCTTCTACCAAACAATACTTAGTAGCTTTGAGTTTCAAAGATCTGGCAGCCTTCTTGTCCAAATGCTCAGGACATTGCAGAAATAACAGAAAATGAACAATGTGTGCATACCAGGTAGATGCTGAGTAGAAATCCATGATCTTCTCTTTCTTCAGAGCTGCTTGATCTTCTTCTTGAGCTATTTCTTCAGCCATAACATATAGTCCCAAATCCTGACAATTTGATTCAGCCAGTAGCTTGGCTAAACCTTGTCCCTTCACAAGCTTAGTAGGTCTGATTTCCACATCATACTCCATAATCTTTGCAATCCACCTGCCTCTTTTACCCTCATTATCAGGCTGTGTTAAAACATCTTTTACTGCAGCATTTGGAACAAACGAAATAACTTTTGAGTGCAGGACATAAATTCTGAAAAATTTTAAAGCCTTCACCAGAGCATAAGCCTGCTTTTCCAATATACTGTACTTCAGCTCAAAATCCCTAAGAGTTTTACTGAAAAAGGCAATAGGCTGTTCTAATCCTTCTTTATTTTTTTGAAGTAAGACTGCTGCAATTGTGTCTTCTGATGCAAATGAAAAAGTAAGAAATTCTTTGGTAAAATCAGGACTTACCAGTACAGGTGCTTCAGTAAGAGCTACCTTGATTTTCTCAAATGCAGCCTTTGCCTCAACAGTCCACCTGACTTCCTGGTCCTTCTTTAGAATGGCTGTGATCTGTTTAATAGTCTCAGCAAAATTGGGAATAAACCACCGCAGAAAATTAATTTTGCCAATGAATGATTGAACATCCTTTTTTCTTCTAGGTAAACTAATCTTTAGTATATCTTTCACTCTTTTAGGATCTATTTTGATGCCATCAGCAGACACAAGGTGACCAAGTAATTTACTTTCTTGCACAGCAAAATGTGACTTTTTGGGATTTAGGGACAAACCAAATTTTCTGCATTTTTGGAAGGTCTGCCTTAAATGCTTCAGATGCTCATCATCTGACTGTGAAAAAACAGTAATATCATCCAAATAAATGACCACAAATTTATCTTTTTCTCCAACAAAGGCAATATCCATTGCTCTCTAAAATGTTGCTCCAACATTCATTAGGCCAAAAGGCATCTTGTCATACATGAATGTCCCCCAGGGGGTTGTAAAGGCTGTCTTTTCTTGTCATCAGGGTGCATAGAAATCTGATTGTACCCTGAGAAACCATCCACCATAGAGATCCTCTGAGCTCCAACTACTTGCTGCAATACTTGTTTAATCTTAGGAAGAGGATAGTTGTCTTTTAATGATGATCTATTCAAATTTCTGAATTCAACACACAATCTGATTTCCCCATTATTTTTTCTAACAGGAACCAGATTAGCAACCTAGGAAGAGTACCTAAGAGGCACTATTATCTTTGCATCTAGCAGCTTCTTTACTTCCTTTTCAATCACAGGAAATAAAGCTGGATTGATCCTTCTTAGTTTATGTCGGAAAGGTTTAACATTAGGCTTCAAAGGAACCTTATGCTGAATGATTGCTGTATCATAGGTTTGTAGTTCTTCATAAGACCAGGAAAACACATCTACATGTTCCTTTAATAGTTTGATATATCTATTTCTTTTTTCAGCTATCAATGATTTTGAAATTTTGATCATTCTAGGGTGTTCAGCTGAACCAATATTGTAGTCCATCACATTCTCTTCTGAAGACTGAACCATAGGCTTTGAAGGTGTATCATCTTTTGTGAATATTCTTTCCAGAGGTACCAAAGCTTTGGGAATGAAATTACTCTTCAATTCAATGATCTTATGACCTGCTATCTCTTCTGCAGCAATTTAATCCAGCTGTTCTTCTTCATCATCCTCATCCTGATCAATTAAGGAATTTGAAAACTCATCTGTAAGTTCAATAAACCTTTTAATCTCAGTATCATCTTCAAACACTCTCCACTGTTTTACATTATCAGGTATAGAAGGTCTGTACCTTATTTCAATTGGATACCTCAAATGAGTAGTATTAGGAATTCTGAAGTATGTGGCAGCTAAAGCCAATGAATCTGCAGTATGATTGTAATCCCTGGGAATATAGGTAATATTAAAAGCTACAAAATAGTTTTCAAGCATGTCCCATACCTCATTCCGGTAAAGCTTCAATAAACCCTGCTTCACTTGATATTTGTTCTTCACTTGCTGAACAACTAGTTCGGAGTCGCCAAATGCAGCAATATGCTGAATGCCTAATTCTTTAGCAGCCTTTAATCCTAGTAGCAAAGCCTCATACTCAGCAGTATTATTTGTAGTAACAAATTCCAACTTGTACATGAGCCTCACTGTTTCACCTCCAGGAGATTTGAGAAGAACTCCAGCTCCAGCACCCTCTTTGCATGAGGATCCATCAAAATACAATTTCCATAGTGCATTTTCTTCATTTCTGTTGTGTTTTACTGGCTGTTCTTTTTCCACTTGTAACAGACCAGCAGAATTATCCTCATCACTGAAATGCAACATACATGTACCAAGGTCTTTATCAACAGAGTACAGTGGGTGATTAGTGGGATTCTTTTCATCTGTCACTATGTAAGCAAACTGCAGCTCTCTATACAGTCTTCTAGTTTCTCCACCAAACACAGGAATGGTGGCATAAGAGAGGTCCATCTGTAAGGTTCCCCCAACCTTCTTATCCCATGACCTAGAAAGAAGTAAGCCAAACTTTGGTGTAATGTCAGCTACTACAACAACCATTATCACACTTTTCATAGGCAACTGAGCTAGGCTGACAACCATATCTTTAATTACTCCTAAACACTTCACAGCTCGGGAGTCAAAGGCATATAGATCATGGTAAGGTTTGGTGATACTGAGACCCAGGGCTTCCATCACATCTTTTGGCATCAAATTGTGGGAGGCTCCAGAATCTAAAAGGCAATTGTGGATCATTTGATCATGTACAGTCAAGGTGACATATAAAGGGGGTGAAGCACCAGCCTCATTTTCATATTTTTCAGCTAGGGCTGATCCAATGAAGATTCTAGGGTTTTCTTCCTGCAAATTAACTGTATCTAAAACAGGCTGATTACTGGGTACATTCATCACTTTTAGGACTGTTTCTTTATATGAAGGATTCTTTATTAACTCAGTCAAAGGTACAGGGATCTTTAACTTCCCTAGTTCATTCTCCAAACTAAAATTCTGGACAGATTTGTTTACCTCTTCAATTTCAGCATTCTTCTTTGATTTTTCTGCAGATTGCTTCTTCTCTATGATAGGATTAGGTACTTGTTTAGCAGGAACATCTGCAGCAGGAACATTGGAAGCAGGAACAACAACTTTCTTCTTTAGGGCCTGCACCACTTGCTTTGGGCCTGATCTGAGATTTATAGTCTTCTTGGGTCCATTCTGATGAATAGCAGCAATTACAGCAGTCTTTTCTAACTCCAGCTCATCCTCAGCTTCAAATATGTCAGCATCATAAAATTCTGCATTTAGAAATTCTCCTTCAGTAACAAAACCTGTAGACAATCCATCTCCAAAGTGGTTCATATCCTGATCAATCTCAGTCTCTTGAAAGAGCAGTTGTTCATCGACTTCTTCTTCATCAGCTACATTATTTTGAAGAGGTGGGGGCACTCTTTGATCTTCATTCTCTCTCCTTTCTCGCTGGAATTCATTGTTCCTGTGCTCTCTTGGTATAAATCTGGGAGCAAATTGCCTTCTGAACTGATTCTGGTTATTTGGATTCCTTTTAGCTTCTGGAGCAGGTTTTCCAGAATTCTTTTCAAGCTCTAGTTTATTCAGTTTAGCAGTGAGAATATTCACAAGCTTATCCATCTCATCTATCTTGGCTTCAGCAGACTGAGGAGCAGCACTTCCTGAAACAGCTTCCTTCTTTCCTTTTCTTTCATAAAGCTGCTGGGGAGTTTCTTTCTTAAGTCTGTTTGAATCCAGGAAATTGGACTCTACCTCCAATGATGCATCTTGCATGTTCAGCAAAGTGATAGGTCTTCTTTCTCTCAGCAATAAAGAAAATTCGTGATCAAAGGCATTGGCATAGGTGAGTTTAGCTGATGTTTCAGTAGGCTTAATTTCTGTTGGAATCCTACTATACATTTTGTTAAACCTTTTGGAAAAATATGCAACAGTCTCCTCTTTTTTCCTTCTAAGAGCTCCAAACTCAGTTATATAATAGGTGTGGTCCTTTGTGTCTCCCCATTTCCTCATGACAAGATCACGGAGCTCTTCAATTATAGTGATTGAGTTGGCAAGCAACTCTTTGAACCACTTCCTTACATCCCCATCAAGGCTCTGAACAAATACCCTCATCCATACATCTTTGATTTCAATGTTTTGAATGTTAGCATAACTTAGGAAATCCTCCAAGTGTTCCTTAGCAGTGGTTTCCCCCTGTCCATTTAACCTAGGCATATACTTTTGGTAATCACCTCCAGGCAATGCATGTAAAGGCCGAGGTAAGACTAATGGTGCATACCTGGCTGCAACCATCCGGTCCATCATATCCATGGGAGGGTTTTGGGCTGCCATCTTTGGACTGACTGTCTTTGCAGATGAGGAAGCTTGACTGGAACCTGTTTGAAAAGGGCTCTTTCCTACTTTCAGCTGAAAGAGAGGTATTTAACCAGGAGAAGCAGTCTTGGCTTTCAAAAAGGTTTAAGGATTAGTAAAAACTTGAAAAGTGCTCTCAGGGATGGTAGGTTTTATCCAAGGTGAGGTTTCAGCTGAATGTAATAAAACACCCGACTGGTCAAGGTCATAGGAGGCTGGTAAAGATTGAGACCTTCGGAGTTTTCTTGTTGTTTTCAATATTTGTTCAGGGTCTGAAACCCCTGAATGTAACGGTGAAGTAGGTCTGCTCCTGGTTCCCACTCCTCTAGAAGCCACTATGACAACTTTGGTGAAAAACTAGCCTTCAAAAATGTTGGTTTAAGTCCACCTCTTAAACCAGTAAAATTGATAAGTATCCCAGGGAAGATATGCTTCAGCTTCATCCCCGGCAACGGCGCCAAATATGTTTGTGCCAGAAATTGTTTCTAAGGCCATAGAAACAAGCCAACACACACTCAAGATAAAATTCAATAAAACAGATTAGGTTTAGGGTTTCTGCAATGTTTTAATGGTTGTAAACTTTTGGAGAAAGACAGGGAATGCATTCATGAGCAAAGCAGTAACTAAATCATAAACATAAAATGATAAATATGCATAATATATCACATAAGATCCAACAGAAACACTATGCTGAGGTTCATTCAATAAGGACAAGCATCACCAGCAAATACACATAAACCAGTAATGAATATATCAATAAAGAAACTAAACAAGTTCAATAATGAAGCCAAGACAGAAAACTGAAGGGGAAAAATGTCATATATTTCATAATTTCATCATCAACAGCATATAAGAGTCTTGGTACTTAACTCCTGAACAAGTCTGAAGACAAAGCAGTCTGAAGACCTCCTGTAGCTCCCAAAAATCGAACCCTACTAATGACTCCCTAACCTCTCTAAATAGTGTTTCTTTTACAAAAATTAGTTAGGTATCAAAAACCCTAACTGTTTTCCATCCATTCGATGAGGTAAGGTAAAAAGTAAAATATTACAAAACATAACTTTTCTAAAAATAGTAATCCCTAAATAACATGTTTCTGAAAAAGATAATAAGTAACTAAAATGAACAAGTGACTCATAGCTCTTTTGCTGCCTCAGCCAGTAGAGCAATACCATCTAATACTTGAGTTTTCCTCTTAGCTTTCTTCTTCTCCTGCTCCAGGTTAGTTATCCTTTTGGTGAGCTTCTTGTTTTCCTGCTGCAAGCTCTTTACTGTGTTTTCCAACTCTGTACAGTGTATGTCAGTAGCTCTTTTTCTTTTGAGAACTTCTTTGGATACTTCTGACAGCTCCTGGAAATGATTATGGAGATCCTGTAGTTCTTCTATAAACCCTCTATTAACCTTCATCAACCCATCATTAACATCTTGCAAGTATTTCATCTGCTTCTTATACTGCTGAATATTTTCCTGCAAGCTTTCTTTATCTATGTGAAAACTAGGGATCTCAGGTATGTTTGCATCCTTTATTAACAAGTCTGTGAAATCAGTAGGAATACTAGGCTCTTTTAGAATTCCTGCTTCCCTAAGTATAATCTCATCTTCCTCTTCCCACTCTTGATTTTCAACAGGACATATTTTAGCTTTCTCTTCATGCTGCTGTTTTAAGAGTTTATTTTTTATCTCAAGAATTATTGCAGACAATTCAGACTTGGGCTGCCCTAACTCTTTTACAGATTGTGATCCTTTCACCTTTGCAGGCTGAGAAGAAGAAGATTTAGCAACTGATTTTCCTTTGCTTTTACTGTCCATTTTACCAATTTCTGTCTCTTCAGTTGAAGAAGTATCAATCAAGACAGTTTCTTGTTTGGAATTCAATTTTGGATTAAGTAACCTCTTCATGTTCCATCTTAGTTTATTTGTTGGCCTGGTTTTAGGCCTCCAATATGGGGTTACAGTCCTTTTCTTCTTCTTATTAGGTTTAGCTGCTTTGATCTCTGAAATGAAGAATTCTCCACAGGTTTCATGCTTGCCTTCTGCTTTATCAATGGGCTGATCTTCTTCCAGTAAATATCCCTCATCATCTCAGAGAATGGTGAGTGGACTTCTCTGTTGGGTTTGAAAATCATCTTCAGACATATCAACCTTTTCTATAACAATAGCTCTAGGTTCCTTGGAAACTGCTGCTGGTCTCAACTGTTGCCTAGGCTGCAATCCTTCTTCTGGAAATAGTGAATATCTACATGCAGTACCAACTGAAAACACCTTGGGTTCACTGTAAATCTCCACATGCTCTACTGCTTTCTCAACTTCAGCATCCTCCTTGTCTTCAAGTTTAGCTTTCTGACCTAATTTCTTCATCATTACCTTCCCTTTATCTGCTTGCCTCTTAGGCTGCTGATCTTCTTGATTTACATGGAAACCTGACCAGAAAAGAAAGAAGTCCCAACTTTTACCTTCATGCTGCAAAACAGTGTTAATAATCAACTTAATTATCCCATGATGAAAGATGGACTGAGCGGAATGATCCATATGCCCTTTGACCCTGCTAGCCATTTTTTGTAAGCTCTTCAATAGGAAAAATGGAAGGTTCATCTTGGACTGTCCCACCATATGTTGCAAAAACCTGAAGTGATACTTAAACACATAAGCATACCTGCCCTCACAAGTAATGTAACTCTGCAAAATTCTAATTGGTTCAACCCATTCCTTTCTGAAATTTTGAATAAGAATGCCTTTTTTCCAGTGAGGAGTGACATTTGGTAATAGGTATCTCTGAGGATCAAATGTAAAAGGCAATTTCTTAAACCATAATTCACCTTCATTGCTAACCCCTGTGGCTTCTGCAATCAGCTCTACTATTAGCCTGAACTTAAGAGTATCAAAAGTCACCATGTCATCTTTTAAACACTGTGCAAACTTGCAAGAAACTTCAGCATTATACCCATTTATTCTTTTAAATAACTCAAGCCAACCAGCCTGTTGAAATAATTCAACACATCCAGGGAGCTTTTCAATCCACTCTACATCAGTTGGTTCAGCTCTGTTAATTTTACCACTCTTTGCCATTTTTTCATAAAAAAAAATGGAAGCTGTATGACTTCAGTAGATGATCTATGAACTGATTTTCTGCTTCTCGAGCCTCTTAACAACTCCCTGCAATTTTCTTGACAGACCTGTTTGTTTTTTTCAAAAAGCAAAATAAATCTTCCCAGCAGGTGGAAGGATTCAAATCACCAAGGATTCAATGTTCTTCATCAAGCTTGTGAGTGAAATTTAACCATGAATGAGACTGTCATAAAAAACAACAGACCACTGCCCATCTTCAAAATGTATAATAAACCATAGTGTCTAAATGTTTTTAGGTCACAGGCTGCTCAAACTCCTCATTGCACTGTTAAGGAAACTAGATATCATGTACATTGTCCATTCAGATATGAGACTCTCCTTAATGTTTTCTTAATACAAACCGAGTTTTATCACAGAAAACAGAATTTAGATCTTTTGAAGTATTCAGACTTTTCAGTGCAATTGAGGACTGTCACTCAATGTAGTTGTTCTAATGGCTTTCTATTTCCAACATGTATTCCTACCCCTGTGTATCAATACCAACATCAATCCTTGAACCCCTTTTGGTATCACATATCAACAATTCCCTCACATTTAAGACTTTGCAAATGTGATATCAAACAATGGCTTCTCAGGTTAACTGGAGACTACTTGTGTGTTGGATGAACAAAACAAAACATTCTGCAATATATTCAAATTATGCTTCCTGTAGCCTTAGTATCGAAAATGACACTAGGTCTCCTTGCAATCTTAGTCATTCAACTCATTTATCCCACTGTGTATGAGTATCAGATCTTGTTGTGCAATTTAAATGCTAAAACATACACAGTTTTCAACCCAGACTATTTCGAGCTTCAGCAAATGAACAGTTCAACATAGAGCTATTTTTCAGTCCTCCATTCAACAAAACATCTCAGAATGGCTCAGGCAGCTGTTTCTTTGGTTGAAAATTCATTTAAGAGCTTAATTTATCATTTCCCTTAATCAATTTTGCTAGAAAGTACCCCACCGAAAAAGCCCCAAATTTTAGGTTATATGGGCTTATCATAGAATACCTTTTAATTGATTGAGTGCAGGTATTTTGAACCACTCTTCGTAACGACTTGAGAGTTACAGGTGTCTTTCAGGGTCGAATTTAACTCCAGGTGTCAAGCTGAAGAAGCCCTAGTTTTCTGAGCGACTAGGAAAACCTCCACTATTCTTTGCAATTGCAATCTCCGTGTTTTTAGGCAAGGACCATCATTCCATTAACTGCCCAGCTTTTAAGAAAAGATAAGAAGTAATTTTACTCAGATTAAACTTGATTTAACTGGCCATCTGTCATGATAAGCTGTATTATAATTCATAATGAACACGCCCTTCTCCACGATATGAAACTGCCAATTCTCATGATGATCCCTGTGTTCACACGTAGCAAACAACTCACAACATGTGATTAGACACTCACAGTTTGAAATCGTGACAAAATTTTGCTAGAAAGACGGAAAAAATGAAGGTCGCGATATTCTTGGAGCGCGCCTTCATTATTTTTTCTCCTTTGCGCTACAAGAATAATATCAATGCTATTTTATCACTGTTTTATAGCTTTTAGGCATTTTGCATGAAGTTTTAAAAGCTGCTTGAGTGATAGCTATGCTCAAAGTATGCTTTGTGAATCCACCATTTGATATAATGACTTTCAAAAACCATTTAAAATGTAAAGGATCAAAAAACAAAGTAGAAATTAAAAAGCCAAATTTTAAAATTTCACCTAACACCAAAATTTTCCTAAAAGAAATAAAATAATCAAACTCAAAGCAAAAGATTGACTCGAAAATAAAATGAAAATCAAACCAAAATTGAAGAAACAAAACCAGAATTGAGGAAACAAATTACTGACTAAACAAAGTGTGTTCCCTGGTCACTGATTAGGGTTAATGGACATCCAAATTTGGTAATGATATTCTCATAGATAAACTTAGTAGCTATCTCATTGGAACATGTGTCGACTAGTTCTGCCTCTACCCATTTGGTTACGTATTCGATTGCAGTTATTATGTACCTTGCACCTATTCTTTTTGCTGGTATAGGAAATGGTCCTATGAAGTCGATGGCCCAAATTTCAAATGTCAAATTTGATTTTACTGATATCAGGGGCATTTTTGTACTAGGGAGGGGTCGACCCAATCGTTGACATCTATCACATTGGCTTACAAAAATTTTGCAATCTTTGTGAAGTGTCGGCCACCACAACCCTGATTGTTGGATTTTCTTTGCAGTTGTATCTGCTTTGAAATGTCCTCCTAAAGGTCCGTAATGTGCTTCATACATAATATTATTTCTTTCTTGTTCCGGTACGCACCTTTTGAGGATTTCGTCTAAACCCATTTTATATAGGAATCCATTTATGAGACTGTATGGTGCAGCTTTCATGGCTAAGATTTGTTTCTTCTTCGTACTCATGCCTTATGGTGCTTTTCCATGTTCTAAAAACTGAGCTATTTCCTCTAACTATGTCGGGACTACTTCTATTCGAAATAAACGTGCATCCGGTAAGTCGTCTTCGATTCCTGTCGGTTCCTCCCTTGTGTCGATTCAGGATAAGTGGTCGAGACCGACATTTAGCTTACCTAGTTTGACAATGAATTTGAATTCAAATTCTTGGAATAGAAGTAGCCATCGACAAATTATTCCATGGTGTAGAGGCTTATTTACAAGGTATTTTAGTGCTTGATGGTTAGTGTAAAAGATAAATGGATTAGCTAGTAGATAGTGTCGATATTTTTGTAGTGCAAAGACCATTCCTAATGCTTCTCTTTCGGTTGTCGAATAGTTTCTTTTAGCTTTGTTTAGTTTCCTGCTACTGTAAACTATAGGATAGTCCATTCCATCATCTCCTGGCTGAGTTAGGATTGCTCCTATTGCTAGGCCTGATGCATTGATGTGAACATGGAATTTGATCGACCAGTTTGGAAACCTTAGGATGGGAGCTTTGACTAGGTTTATTTTTAGTTTTTTGAATGATATGTTGCACTCCTCTGTCCAGTTAAATTCTTGTTCATCTCTTAGCAATTCTTCCAATGGGTATGTCATGTATGAATAATGTCTTATGAATTTTCTATAGTATCCTGTATGACCAAGTAGTACCCTAACTTGTTTTGGATTTATTAGAGGTTTTAAGTCGAGGATGATTTTTATTTTTGCGAAGTCGACTTTAATACCTTCTTTACAGATAATGTGTCCTAATAGTATTCCTATAGGAGTTAGAAATATGCACTTCTTGATGTTTAGTGATAGTTGGATCTGTCGACATCGTTCCAGCATAAGTCTTAGCCATTTACAATGGTCTTTTAGTGTAGAGTATATTGTCCAATCATCGAAATATACTACCATTGTTTTGTAAATGTACTCCTGAAATGTTTTAACCACAATCCTTGAAAAGACTGCAGGTGTATTTTTAAGTCCAAAAGGCATAACCCTGTAAACACATGAGCCAAATTCACATACGAATGTTGTCTTTTTCTGATCTTTTTTGGCTATTGGTACTTGATTATAACCTGAGAATCCATCTATAAATAAATAGCATTCATGTCCTTCTACCTCATTTAAGATTTCATCTGCATAAGGAGTTGGAAATGGGTCTGTTAATGTAACTTTATTGAGTTCTCTGAAGTGGACATAGATCCTTAGCTTGGTTGGATCATGTTTATTTGGTTGAACCACCATTGGACTTGCCCATTTTGATTGGTCAATAGGGTAGATGATTCCTGCTGCAAGCATGTTATCAATCTCTTTCTTGACTATCTCTTTGTATTTATGAGCTAGTTTATATGGTCTTTTCTTGATAGGTTGAACATCAGGTTTTATGTCAATCTTCATTTCTCCCATTTCATGTACTAGACCTTTAATATCCTTATAGTCTCTAGCAAATACATCCTGGAATTCTTTTAGTAGGTTTATGATCTCTGTTGTCTATGCTTTAGACCAGTAGTCTCCAATTTTTGCTATTTTTGGTCGATCATCATTTGATATTTCGAGCTCTCTAGTTTTGACTTTAGCATCTAGCCATTCCAGTGCTTTAGCTTCATCTATTGGTCGACTTCCTTCCTTAAACTATGAGAATGTGGTAGGGAAGTCTGCTGCAGTCATTCGGTCGGTATCCTCCTTGTCAGTTTTTTCAACTTTGAGTACTGTGCGAATAGGTTTGGTCGTTTCGACATGGTTTGATTTCCATCTGAAGCTTTTCCCTTCCGAATTTTCATTTTACAACTGTAGTCTTGTTGACTGTGGTATTGTCCCGGTTTGTATAGTGTTATAGTTTATTGTCGGTTGGTTGTCCCTTAGGGTTTTTTTTTTTGTCGATTGTACAAATGCTTTGATCTGTTTTGCAGTTTCGACCAAATTCTCATTTTGGGGTTCAAAGTTGAAGTCTTTGATAAAATTTTCTTTGAGTTCATGCCATAGGAATGTTTCACCCCGGGCTTCTTCCATCTTGTACCATTTGTTTGGTAAGTCGACGAGTGTTGATGGAAATAAGTGTGGCCATGTACGTTCATCTTTATATCCTAGTCTTCTCCATTATTTTTCACATGTCTTTATATGGTTTTCTGGATCCTGTCCTTGGGTAAATATAGGTATCTGAGCCTGGTTGGTTAACTTCTTTCCTCCAAATCTTTCTACAAAATAAGTCGAAGCTGTTGTCCATGTTTGTAGTCTTGACTGATGGGTATCCCACCATCTAGTAGCTTGTCCTGTAAAAGTTTATACTAAACTTTGTAGTCAGCCATGTTTACCAATGTTCCTAGATACTTTCTCTACATGCATAACAGGTGATTCTCTTTCTTTATACCTTGGGATTTTTGTGGTATTTATATTTGTTGTTTGCAAGGTAGGATATTCCCTAATTTTCTTCTCAAATATTTTTGGGATGTTGGACACCACAAAGCATTGTCTGACTGGTTTCTTCTGTACTTTTTGAATGGTCCAACATCCTCTTGCTTTTGTTTCGTAGTTTTCAACCTCCCAATCATATAGTTCTGCATCTGAATTGTATCCTACTGAGTCTTGGTTTTCTAACTAAAGTTCACCATATGTATTAGGTTCTGTATAATCTTCATTATTCTGTATCTGATATAGTTGTCAGATGTCAACTTCTTCATCGATTGGTTCTGTCCAAGGTTCTCCTTGGGATAGATGAATAGGTACTATGACTTTTTGTCCATTCCCCTTTAATTTTATTCTTTATTTGTCCAAGGATATCGAGTCTTTCATTTTTCTCCCCCAAGGTCGACCTACTAATGCTGGGAAGGAACTGGATCCTTCCTTAGGGTCAATAATTTCGAATTCGACTTTGGTCGATATACCTTTTATCATTGTGTCAACATTTTTCCAGACTCCAATAGGTTCAATTAGGCCTTGGTCAGCTAGTTTCAGGTATATGCTTGATTCATATAATCGATGTCTCCCTAACTATTCCCATGGGTCTCAAGTCATAATATTTACCTGTGATCTGAAATCAAGTACAACTTGTCGTACATGGTAACCTTCAATTTCCAAGTCGACAAGTGGGTCGGCATCACTTTTATCTTTTTGGTTTAAGCTGCAGATATTCTTTGTTTGGTTTTTGGTGTTTTTGTTGTGTTTTATTGTATACAATAAGTCGATGAATTGTGATATTGTTTTATCTTTTTCTACCAACTGTATTAGATCTTTTACTGTGTCTTGTCAATTATCATCTTCTTCTTCCTGTCGAGCAAATTCTCTAAATATATTTGTTGCATCTTTATATTTTTTTTTCTTTAACTGGGTTAGGATAAACATTTTTTTATTTTATCTTTCTTATTTTGGGGTTATCATTCCTAGTTTTCGTCCCTTGTCGGGTTACGATATGTAAATTATTTGTATTGATAATATCATGTTTTTGCACACACGACAAGACATTAACATTTTTCTTTTTATTTATCTTTTCAAGCATAGTAGGGAAATCCTCTAATGAGTGATCCCCTGCTCCACAACTAGTACATAATTTTAGGTCAGTACTGTCCTTGTATGGATAGTCTGCATGTCGGTGTCCTTCCTTGTAACATGTGAAACATTGGATGGGTCGACATGGTCAGTTGTCTCGATTCCCATAGAATCGACCTCGACTTCCATATCCTCCACGTCGGTTGTCAAACCGGTGTTCGTACCGACGACATTTGTACCTTTGATTATTTTGGTCATTTTGTGCATTGTTTCCTTGCTCATTGTTCTATGCAACTGCGTTAGTCTAATATACTGCCTGATAATTTTGTCGATTCTTTAGATTCAGGTGGTAGTCGGAGGTGTTATGATTTTTAGTTTCACAAATTGCGCACCATGATGCTTTGCCATTCTTCATGTTGAATGGGAAATCTTTTGTGGTATGCTCTCCATGCTCCTGGTAGATGTCGCAGAAACATTTTGTTTGGACAAATCGAACATCTTGTTGGCTAATATCCTATCGATAGTCATCCTTTGAATGTCCGGCCATCGAGCACTTTGTGCACCAAATATCCTGACTCTTAAGTTTTAGCTCTTTTAGATATTTCTGCATGATCTCAAGTTGTTCCTCTAGTTTGTGATCCGTGGAATATGCTGGAATGTATTCATCCATTTCTACTTATAGAGCTTTTGTGGGGGCATATTCATAAGTTTTGAATGTCTCCAGACTGATGTGTCGACGAATTTTCTGTGACAGACCTGTAAGAAACCACTGGATTAATAGTTGCTCATCAATGACATAATCCAACTGGTTGAGAAGGTATTTTCAGCGTTTCTCGTAGTCGCGAACAATTTCTCCTAGCTTTTGTGATGTTGTATTTAATTTCTTTGCTGCCAGATGTTTTGCATCTGGAGTTTTAAAGAACGATAGAAATTGTGCTTTGACTTCGGCTTTAATTGCTCGGGGAGTTCTCTCAAAAAAGGTCATATACCATGTTAATGCCCTTTTCCTCAAGGCACCAGTGAACTGCGCCATCTGTCTGTCTTCATCTGTAACTTGGTTTTCCTCCCAAGTCGACTCATAGACGAAACAATGTCATCTGGGGTCCTCGTCACCCTCATATAGAGGGATGTGCGCTGACCCATGACCCATGTCAGAGTCACTATCACTGTATTCCTTAGGAGGTGGCGGTGGTGGGGGTGGTGGTGGGGATAGTGGGGTATTTTTTTTATTCTTCTGTGTAGAACTATTTCCGACAGAAATCTCGTTTCCGTCGGTCGTCTTAGTTGTCATTTCTTCGACAAGCAGTCGGTTGGGGTCGAATTATCCTATTGATTTCCAACTACAATTATTTGTCTACAACTCCAAATTTTCTGTATCTTCCAAAGCTGTATTTGGCAGGGGGGGTGCTCCTTCGCGTGTCAAGTAAATTAAGTGGATACTTTGGTTGGAGGGTAACGCTTGAAGCGTGACCCAATTTCCTTCTTCTGTTTTACGGATAATTAGATGATTATCATCGTTTCTCTCGTCGTCTAGTCGGCTCCAAATACCAAAGTCACCAGCTCCTAGTCTGAGGTCCTCTTAGACAATGGTTTGTATCCTGGTACTCGAATTCGTCAGAGATAGAGGTATTTCCTCCTGGGAGACTTCTAATTGGAGAGCTTCTCGCTGCTCTATCCACAAATATTCTTCCATAGGGGACGCTTCTTCTTCCACGCCTTCTTCATGTCGGTCATGACCCGAATCTGGCGGATTTTTCTCTTGGTCTGTCACCCTAGTGCTCATTCCTCTTTGCAACACTATGGCTCTTTCCCTTCTCTCTTCCCTTCTTTGTAGCCTCTTCTCCCTCTCTATTTTCTGAAAGTCCGCCGTACCTTTATGTGACACTGTCCTTTTGATTTCCCTTTTAGGTCGACTTTTCATTGCTGGTGAATGGTATCTCTTTAGTCGAATAGAATCCTCTCCACTTTACCCCGACATATGATCAACTACCCCCCGATTTCCTACCCGACGCTTTAGAAAGCCCGGATAGTTCTGTTCATTTGCTTAGGAAGTATTCCCACTCCTTTTCGGCAATTAATTTCTCCCACTTCTTTTGTTTCTCTGCCCAGTTAATATTTTGTGGCGGTTTGTGTAGTAATGGACAAGGTTCAACGATATGACCTACTCCTTTCTCGATCATAAATTTGAACAGCAACGTCAGTAAGGAACACAAGAATTGTTCGGTGAGGTATGTGTAGAATTTCTTTTGGATAGTTTCCACCGAAGTTCTTTCCTCTACGGCTTGCTCCTCGCAGAATTTGTCGGCGATCTTTTCGAACCACTCCGACAGGTTTGTTCTCCCCCCTTGAATCAGTTTGTCTAGCAGCTGTTGGTCTTTAATCGATTCCGGCTTTTTCATCCAGGATTTTCTTCAAAAGCTGGGGCACTGATTCTACAAACTTCTCATGAGTCTCAGTAAAGAACCTTTCTTTCGCTTGAGCAGTCATTAATCTGTTTCTTCGTGCGTAATTTTGCAAGTAGTTTTCTATTTTATGCTCCCACCAATAATCTCTTGTTCTGATATCATCTGCTTGTATATATCTCAGACATTTACTATCGGCAATGGAACCAATGTTGTAATTTCATAGATCACATAGGGTTATGTTGAGGCCTGAAAATTCGCAGGCAACAACAGCAAGGGATTCTCCCTAGTCAACATTCCCAACTAGCTCGTGACTGTTTGGTGTAGGGAATCCGTCCGGTTTGCGGTCCGGCTACCGTAGGTCAAGTAACAAAAATAAAAGGTTTTATCGGTTGGGGCCCAGTCCACCATACATATTTTTGTAATTTTTTGACTTTAAGTATGATATGCACATGCCTACCTAAGATGCAGATTGATTAAGGATGCAAGGAGTGGTCACAATGTAATGCGTAGGTTCTTACCTCTCGTCTTAGACTCTCTAGCATCTCAATCACACACAACTAGAAAATACATACTATCTAAGCTATCTCTAGAGAGCAAAATATTAATTCATGAGTAATGTAATACTGTTCACATGTTAAGGTAAATCACAGGTAGCTATTCTTAGAACCAAACACACAAACATGAATAAAGATATACACAACAAGATAGCCCCTCATCAGTTAAGACCTCCATTACTCATAGTGGAAATTATCATAAAATATACTAGAGAACATTCAGACAAGAACATAGGTTCAGAAAGTTAGAACGCTCTCACAGTTAATGAAACACAGTCGAAAACGAAATAGTTCCCCTTCAACATTGTTCATTTTATCACATTTGAACATTCCACACTGCACCTTCTCCAACAGGAAAAAATTGCAATTTCTTATTGTAAAACGAAGTAGTTCCTCTTACAAACAATAGCTCACAAGTTTTTCCAGGGAAAAAATCCCCTCTTCCCTCTAAATTTCCTATATTTATACAAAAACCCACAAAACATTTGGGTTGCCCCGCCCCTTGACCTTCCGGCTTCCCTGACCGTTTTAATCTCACAGTTTTGTCAGTTTGTGAATGCTCATGATTTAGGCAATACGTTAAATTTCAGATTTTAGTCTTACAAGTACTTCATATATCAGGACCAGCTCAGTAACTGCTGAACCTTTTCCGAAACTGGGCCTCTGTTGCTATTGATTCTGCTTTCTCTTTTACTTGTCCCTTTTTAGATCCCATTGATCTCAGAATGTATCTGCCTCTCACTGTTCAACCAACTTTCCTTAGCTTTATCCTTCAGCTATGTCTTCTTGCAGCAGTGATCTGAAGAATCTTCTGAGTTCGTTTGCAATCAAAACAAAAATTTATCATTAATACATACGACATATTTTTTAATACTTAAACCATACTAACAATAAAATTGATCATCAAGATGAGGCCCTGTACTGCGCTCTCATCGTGAAAATATTAACAAGAATCGGAAAACAACGCCACCCGAAAAAGGTGGGAAACAACCTTATCGGCAGCTTGAAACACTGATACATCAGCTGGACAGTCTTACTTACAGCCACATGGCGGGTTTCAGATGGACAAGGAGTTCCACAGGACTGTTAAGTCTATCGGAGTCAGAAGAACTAAAATCCAAAGCATCGAGCGGTAAAGTTCCCTGTCGGCGAACGGAATGACATCAATGTCGGGAGGTTAGTGAATTACACAGCCGCAATAGCGGAAGATGAAAAGACTACATTCCCCGTGGTCAAAAGACGAAACAACGAAACCCGAAAAAAGCATCGGAGAGCAGAGCAATTATATGGCGGAAACTTAGTTCACTCAGGAGCCATAATGGTGGAAAGCAAAAAGACTACAACCTTTGATCAGAATCATAAGCTTTCTGATACGGTGCAGAAACATCATGCAAACGTTAAGTGTTTAGAAGACCTAAGGTCGTGCATCGGCCCAAAATTTTTGTCTTACTTCCAAAACAGCGGCTTCACAAAGATCAAACAACCTCGACTCAACTTCGACCAAGCTCCGATAATGCAAACAAGTCAAAACAATAACAACACGACATTGGAGAAGTCAAGACTATCCTGCGGAACACTCATCATTCAGCTTCTGCAACGGAGGCTCCATAAGGAAATATGGTTCCGATACGTTATTTAAATGGCCTCCAAAATAGTGGCTAGAATGAGAAATAGGCTTCCGAGAACAAAGAAATAAATCGCAGATCAAAGGGCAAAAACCAAACTCTAAATTCCACAACCCAAAGCAGTTTTAGACATAAGCAATTTTCTGAAAAGCATGAAGAGAGTTAACCTCAAAATAGTCCAAACTTGTAGCAAAAGGAAAACAAAAACAGAGTTCATGGATCCAAAGAATTCTAGGCAAGATAAAAATTAACAGCGGGGTCCAAAATTTCAAAAATTTGGGGAAATAGTTGTAGCTGCAACAGGTTACCAATAATACACATTAATAACAGATATACATAACAAAGACAAGAGACAAGAACAAGTAAGTAGAATAACATATTATACTATAGTGAAAGGGTCCATACAATACAGAGAACCAAACCGAGTTCTCATCTAGCTCAACAGGCTAATATATATGAATTACAAATAGTTAAAAATAACTACCTGTCGGTTCGATGAACCGACACGATATTATGTGGCCGACCTGACCTCTAATTAGTCAGCTGATTGACTAAGTTGGATATCGTTCAAGTCGGCTTACTGACTTGCTCCTCCAACACCCTTACTTCCAAAGACTCTACAGTACTTGACTGATGTTGGTCTACCAAACCATAGCTCATAGGGTGTTTTGTAACTATTTACTCTGAGTTTCCCTTTGTTATATATATAAACAGTTGTGTATATTTCTTCTCTCCAATAGATGTCTAGAAGTTTAGCTTCATTAAGCATGGCTCTGGATGCTTCTTGAACTGTCCCGTTCTTTCTCTCAACCACTCCATTTCACTGAGGAGTTTTTGGGGATGAAAACGACCTTTTGATTCCATGATTTTCACAAAACTCATTGAATTCATCTGCGGTAAAATCTCCACCATTGTCTAACCTTAGAAATTTAATTTTTAGATTTGTTTCATTCTCAACTAGTGCTTTATAGGATTTAAACTTTATAAAGGCTTCTGATTTTTCTTTGAGAAATGCCACCCAAGTCATCCTTGTATGATCATCAATGAATACCATGAAGTAATTCTCACCTTGCATGATTTTAGTTCTTGTAGGATCACAGAGGTGAATGTGAATTATTTCCAATGGTTGTGATGTTGTATGCTCTTTGATCTTGAAATATTCTTTTGTTTGTTTCCCATGAATAAAATGTCTACAAAAATAGTTAGGATATTTTATGATCTTTTCTAATATTCTTATAGCTCCCTTCTTACTTATTTTTACAAGATTGTCAAAGTTTAAGTGCCCCGTCCTTCTATGCCACAACATACTTTCATCAATTTGGCTCATGTAACATTGTTCTTCATTTTCTAGGATGTATAGATTGCTTGGAGTTCTCACAGCAGTATCAACAAGTTTTCTTGAATTTTTCTTTTTGATTTCACACTTCTTGGAGTCAAATATGAAAATGTGCCCTTGATCACAAGTTTGACTCACACGTAAGAGATTAGGTTTTAAGTTTTCTACTAACATTTTTCTTTTTGCTTTAACCTTATTTCTGAGAGCCACTATACCTTTCCTAATTATTTTACACAATAGATTATCTCCAAAAGTAACTTTTCCCTTTTGATCTCGTTTTAGGCTAATGAACTTACTTGGGTCTCTTGTCACGTGCTTTGAATATCCAGTGTCCATATGCCATAGATTTTTCTTTTCTGTTGCACATAGAGCTATTGAACATTTTTCTTTCACATATTTTATTCTTTTCCAAGACTTTCTTTGCTCCTTATCTCTAGTTGTGGATCATTTTCCAATTGGATTCAATGGCTTATGGTTTCTAGCTACATGCTCCAAGTTACCACATTTGTAACATTCTTTGGCATACCTCTATAAAGGTGCAAAAGAATTCTGACTTCTTCGTTTTGTAGGATCACTAGAATTGTCTTCCTTGTAGGGATATTTCTTATTATTTTTTGGTTCATCCTACAATCAAATATGCTTTAGGCCCAAAATTGTTACATACATAGCAATTACCCAAAAAGAGTTTCATATTTACGTTTGTCACTGGTCTTCTTGGAATTTTATTTGTCCTCCTTTCATTTTGAAAAGAATCATATTTTTTACTATCTCTCATTTCAACTAGGTCTTTGAGTACCTCAGCATAACTCCTTTTGTTTCCATTTTGTATTGTGGGAGAGGATTTCCTTGAGTTCAGTCCTTTGTCATAACCTAATCCAATTTTATTACTAGATAATATTTGGCAACTTAATATGTCACCTAGATTTTTTCAGTTGTTCACAAATTTTGATTGAAAGGATGTTGATTAAGTTGGCATTGATGCCAATCGTGTCTGGTCATTGATGCCAACTGTTGAGTCCTTGGTTCCCCTTATGGATCCCCTGATGGTTAGTGTTTAGTTTTTGGTTGTTTGTGTTAGAGGAACCCTTTTGACCTTGTCCAAGCCCAAGCTTGGAGCCCTTGAAGGCCTTGGAACAATGAATAAAATACTTGGTTACCAATTGACTTGGTAAAGTTCCCCTAAGTTATATCTTGGTCCCATTTTATTCCATTGTTGAGTTCCTTACTCCTGGTTGATATTTGGTAACTAGTCTTTGCGTTGCTTGTTATGCTTCTACTTGTTTTGATCTCTTGATTGGTTATTGGATGGATGATGTGGCTCATGTGTAAAGTACTTGATGTGTTGATGGTGAGTCCCATTGCTTCCATTGGATGGTTTTGAAGTTGTTAAGTTCTTATGGGGTTCTTGAGTCCACAATCTTAGATCTTGATTCTCTTGCATGTGCAGACTTAGGTCTTGGAACCCACACTAATGGTGGTACGTTGAAACCCATTATTATGGGGTCCTTGAAAGTTTATGTTTTTAACCCACATATATGGTGGTTTGATGTGCCTTGGATGCTATATGGTCATTGGCATGTAGTATCCTTCTGATCATGCATATGAAGCCCATAAGGTGTTGCAAACTAGTTGTCAGGTCTTTGTACCCCTATTTTGGGGTGCTGGTACATTTTTGGTGATGAATATATATAGTGGAACCATTTGATATGTTTTTAATGATATGGATACCTTGAACAAGATGATGTTGAATCCCTTGAAGTCCTTGAATGCATCTTGTGTAATAATGATGATATTCTTGAAAAAGTCTTTGTTCCCACTTGATTGGTGGTGTTGGGGTCCTTGATACCCTTGATATGATGAGTATATGGTGGATCCCTCCTCTTTGTGAATGTGAATTCTATGGATGTGAACACCATAGAATCCCTCATGCCATTGATGATTTCCATTGAATCCTTTGACCTTGGAACTTATGCATAAGGTAACATGGTCTTTGGCACCTTTGTGTGTGGAGTCTTGATGTCCTATACAAATTGAAGGATTCAAGGGTACCAGACCAAGAATTTGCAAATAAACCCATCATAGGGAGATATTCATCATAAATCTATTTATGCTTATATGTGGAGCATCTTCTAACTCCTTACGGTTGAAGATATATGAATTTTTGAAGTTGGTGTACCCTACCTTTTTGGGTGAGCTGACCAAAACAAAAGAGAATTTAATTATTTGAAATTTTGAATTGCATGTCAGCCCAAGGTAATAATTTTTCTCCACAACCTATATAAATATAATATCAAACTTTTAATTTGTTCATCATCAATTCTCTCTACAATTTCACAACTCTTCAAGAAAAGTGCAAAATTTTGTGACACATAAATTTTTGGGCATCTTCGCTAAAATTGGCATAACTTTCTCATACAGAATTTGAATTACAAAATTATTGGCTCGTTGGAAATCTTGTTATGAGGGATATGTGATGACATGATACATATTTTATTTTAGATTTTATAGTTTTTCTTCTTCTTATGAGCTTCAAAAATGTATGTCTCGTGCTTCTAGGTTTCTCTTGTGATGACACATCTCTCTCATGGATAGAGTTCATCTTTGATCTTAGTATGTGAGCCTATATATTGGTATATATCTTTGAAGTCATTGAATATTTTATGGAGGCTATGGTGATGGTTATCTTGGAATATATATTGATGTGATCTTGTTTTTTTCTTAATGATTATCTTGGATATTGTTGGCATATATTTTTGTGTTTATCTTGACTATTGTATAGTGTAGTATTGAATGAGACGTTGACATATAAGTAATAGATCTTGTGAGTGATTTATTTGACCAACTTAAGTGTTTTATTTGAAAACTAGTTTGACAAGTGTTGATCATTTTTTCCTTGACCTAAGTGGAGTTGGATTGTTATTGATTGTTAATGAAAACCTTTGGCAATATTCTAAGTGACTATTTTCTTGATATTTGTTGGATTTGTTGACTTGATTTCAGTGGAGTGAAAAATCCTTTTGTGACTAAGAGTTTATGAGATTGATTGAGTTTGACATAGTTGGTTAAGTCTTTTATCTTCTTGGATGAGGTTATTTAGTTTATGTATATCATGTTTAACTGTCAAGTATTCATTGACTTTGATTGAGGTTGGTTGTGGTGTCATTGAGTTGAGTGTGATTGGATAGAGTTTTGTTGACTATATGTGAAGTCTCTTAGTTGCTCAAATGTGTCTCTTGATGAACTAGGCCAAGTACGAAGGGTTGGTTGATTGGAAAAGCACTTGATTAGATTAACACAATTATATGATTGATTTGGCACAGGTACACAAGCATCTTGGTACAGGTTGGTTCAGTTGAGCAAGATTGGCACAAGTTTCCTTATGCATAGTTGTTTTGACTTAGATTTGTTGAGTTGTATGAGAAATTGGTTTGACCTAGGTGGATTGAGTTCATTGTGCATAGTTATATTGACCGAGTTAGTTGATGTGAGTGAGATATTGATTGGTACAACTTGATTGGATAGGTTGATTGTACAGGTTGATGATTTGTGTGATACAGTGGATAGTGATCAGCTGATGCGTAGTGATCAGATGATGAGGAGTGGTTACTAGTGGAAGTGGTTATGCAGTGTGGTACAAATTATGCGTTGTAGTACAGGTGTTGATTAGCAAGTACGAAGGATTAGTGCGGTTTTGGTTCGTCGTTTTCTATATTTGTATCAGGGTGGAAAGACGGGGCAAGGAAAGGGGGTTGTAGCCTCCTTTCTGTTGTATCTAGAGAACTAGGGAGTTGTATATTCCTTTAGGTTGTATCCTATAAATCAGGGGGTTGTAGCATCCTTCCAGTTGTCACTAGAGATCTGAAGTCATTGTAAGAAGGGGGTTGTTTCCTCCTTCTAGTTATTTTTGGAAAACTATTATAAAGGCTTCCATGGTTTTTCCCCCAGGACTTGGGTTTCCAATTAAAATGTTGTGTTTTGTGTTTCATTCTATGATTCTGATGTGATGATGATATGATGATAATAATGTTGATGATGATATAATGATTATGTGATAATGCATAATATTGAATAAGTTGTTGATTATTAATAAAAGTGAAAAAGTAATAGAAGTTGTGCACACTGATTCACCCCCCCCCCTCCCAGTGTAAGTGGTGTGTCCAACAATTGGTATCAGAGTGGGTCCTTCAGAGAGAGCCTTATCAGCTTGAAGGGGATCTTTGACACGTCATGGGGTTCTCGATAAATTGAGTACCATTGTTTCATGGAACAAATTAATTCCACTGGAAAATAAGAATGCAATTTTATCTTGAGGCAGAAGGAATCGGTATGTGGCAATTAGTTGTTACTGGATATACTCCTCCAAAGAAAGTGAAAACAACAGCTAAGAAGGAAGCAAAGAAAAATAATTCAATGGCTATGGAAACCATCCTTGAAGGTTTAACATATCACCAAAATAAGAATATAGGGAAGTGCAGCTCATCTAAGGATCTATGACTCAAAATAGAACTGATCTACTCCATTAAAGAAACAAGAAGAAGAAGTTATGAAACTCATGGTTGAATATCTGACAGCTCTCTCCAAAAGGAGAAAATGGGAAACTACAACTCAATTGAAGAATTGTCATTCAAAATAAACCAGCTAAATGAAAAACAAGAAGCAGGAGACAGGTCAGTACAAGATCCAGGTAAGTATGAAGGTATGTCCCCTAAGCACTCTATTTGTAATGATTTTAAAGATATATGTTTATAATTTATACAAGATAAGAGCCATTTTTTAGAATGCAATACTTCAGATTATGATGAAAATCCTTGCTCTTTGAATTATGATAGAAATTTAGCATATACTATGATAGAGCTCCTTACCTTAGGAGCTCTAAGCTACTTGCATGTTGGAACCATCTCGGGGGGATCCGGATTGAAACCAGAAATGGTTCTGGGTCATGGTTGGGTGGAGTGTGGTAGTTCCCAAGTTATTCGGTTAACTAAACAGAGGTCAGAACGGTGTGTGTCCTTGTTAATGTTGTGTGTTTGAGTGTGCAGGATTTCCACCCATTAAAATATCTTCAAATTGCAGGTACGAGGTTTCTTTATTTTTCTTACAATTCATGTAGTTTTCTTATTAAATGAAGGGATTAAAGTCTGGAATGACAATAGGGATATTATGTGCCTGCTGTAGCTAGGTTATTTTTACATAACCTTAAAAAATAGGTAGGGTTATTTAGTTTACATATTCATACAAACCCTAGAAATAAATATTATGCTACATGAGTATTTTTAAAAACCATTATTGTCTAGTTAGGAAAATATAGATCTTATTATCATTATTAATTGTAGACTGTCACCTATACTTTTATCAGTTTTCAAAACCATAGGAAAATATGGTCTCCATTATTTATGCATTACTCTTTCATGATTTATATTTTAAATTCAGTCTTCTCTAATGGTGTATTTTTGTAACAGAGTCTAGATTGATGAAGTTAGCTAGATTCGTGATTATTGTTCAAACTTAATTACAAAAGTAAAAAAGATTTTATATACAGATAAACTAATTTAGTGAAAGAACTTCAAACTAGATTTAAATCATATTAAAAATAACTAATAAACTATCAACCAAGAGAACTAATTAAAATACACAAAATGAAACTATCTCTATCTAAATCCAAATCTACATTTCCACTGCTGGTACATTACATATTGCTAGCACGCTTATTATTGTTTCACCCATCAAATCCATTATATACGACTATAGCATAAATGTTGTTCTTAAACCATACAGTAAATACCATTTCTATGTTGAATCTTAAACAAATACAAAGTATTGCAACTACCATAAACCAACCAACAAGAATCAAATATATACATAATACAAACCAAATGATTAACCAACATATCCATTTAAGAAACCCAACATCGAATCCTGTCAGCATCGTTGCCAAAAAAATAATATACACATTGTGTTAAGACACCAGTCCACGCGTTAGAAAACCCAAGATCAAATCTTGTAGGATTATGAAATCAAAACCATAACGTTGCGTTAAAACACCAATCCACATGTTCGAATACCCAGGATTGAATCATGTAGGCTTGCAGCATTACAAACATAAACCAAATCAAATTACATGCCAAAGAATCGAATCCTGTAGGTATCGATTTTCAAACACCAATGTATTAAGTCTATAAAGGGTTCACATTACAGGCTTCCCATGGAATTTTCAACATAAACCATTGTTTACACCAATATGAAATATGCTAGCAGAATGTAAACACATGGAGAATAAATTCAAAACACTATTCACCGGTTGCGTATTCGCTAAAGGCTGAGTCACAGCTTCTAAAAACTCATGACTATAAACCCCAACACAGTATCATATTTAAATACTTCTAAAAACAAAATGTACCAGCCGCGAATTCACACCAAAGGCCAAGCCAGGCTCATGGTCGTGACAAGAAACCCCATCCTACAACCAACAATTAATTATACCCAAAAAGGTAAATGCTGAGAAGGAATAATTTAAACCCTACTTTCAATGCTTACAGTCTCGATAACAAACCTTACATTCCACAAATTTAAGACATAAGAAGTAAATTAACACATGCACGAGTTACATAGTGTCATTGCAAGCAATGGCACTGTAATGCCAAATATTTTGCATCACATAAATCCAAACGCAACACCATTCCATTAAAACATCAAACCATATAATTTAATTACAAATCAAAATCTATTTACGTAGTCAATTCTTCATTTGGACATACATGATTCACCAACGTTTTCACATTTCAAACTTCTAGGAACAAGTCAATTACAGTCACATCTCTTGGATTCTCAACACCATACAAAGTCTACAAACCAAAACTACACAGAGATAAACCCTCCCAAAATAGAGGGCAACACTCTTTCACACACAAGCACATAGGTAAAGGCCTATACTATTTCATAGGGCTTACCTGTTAAAGGGTTGCATAGACAATCTAGAGAGCCACCGACAAGCCACCTTGTCACCTGTAAAATAAAAAACGCAGAGCCATGAGAAGTATGTTGAAACCTCAACTGAAGCAAACAACAAAATAGTGATACAAAATTACTAGGCTGAGAACATACATTTCAACGTGGGGGAATTTGTTACTCCACACAAAATCAACACTCGAGAGCCAAAACTACACAGACCACCAGAAGAA
This sequence comes from Pseudotsuga menziesii, assembly GCA_001517045.1. Classification (NCBI taxonomy): domain Eukaryota; kingdom Viridiplantae; phylum Streptophyta; class Pinopsida; order Pinales; family Pinaceae; genus Pseudotsuga; species Pseudotsuga menziesii. The sequence continues at coordinate 125,746 of LPNX010521759.1, forward strand.
GAGCCAAATGAATCACCCACATAACCAAGCCAGTGTTTGTGGCTCATTTCCCACTCTTTCCAAGGAGTCGTAAATGCGCTACCCTATTTTCCACTATCAACGCGATTTTCACGCACATCTCCATAGTTAAAACCATAACGAATTTTCTCTAGCACTAAAACCTTATCAAAACCCTCCTTGGTATCATTAAGCCATAGTTTCATGGCATATGGAATATGACATGAAATGTTTACACATAACAAATACTATTTCCAAAGAATTATCATAAAGTTAGCCATGGCATATGATTTAAGCCTTAAACCCGAGGCTTTACCCATTACAAATTACATGTTATAAACTAAATATCAAGTGGATAAAGTTGTATAACCATAAGCATAGCAATAATGACAACCGTAATGATTTCAACCCCACACTGTCAAATCTGCATAAACATAGAAAGTAGGTACAGTTAGGCTAGGACTTTAGTCCTTTTATCTTTGGTATGCATAGGATAGTGTAGAATAGTTATCATTCCGTAGGATGTTACGTTTTACTGTCGTAGATAGATTTCGTCAATGAAGTAACCTTCACAAAAAGGGGGAGTTTGCAATAGTTTGCAATGAACTAAGTAAACCCCATAAAAGTAGGAGGAACCTTTTACCTCTCTGAGTGGTCCTTTAAGGGATACAAATCCTACCACTCCACCCCTTGACAGTTAAAGGCAAGTCATAAATTTTAATAAATAAAACCATAAACGAACTATAAAACAGATAAATGTGAAGTAAGACATAATTGGACCAACATACGCAAATGTATGTTAAATAGTAGACACTAGCAAAGTAATCACATGACCAGTTCGAGTAATATAACAATAGTGCATAATTACATCAGCATTACATAGGAAAATACATAGAAAGGGAAAGGAAGCTTACGGCACTTAGATCTAGTAAACAATGACCGATATATTCCGCAAAAGATAAATTAATGTCCACGATAGGTAGTATTTCACTAGCCTACAATTTTGTTTTTCGAATTTTGGGGACATTAGAAGTGGTATTAGAGTCCAGTTTCAACACTAAGATACCTAATGGACGTGCCAAACATTCATTGCAGAAAATAAATTATGTTTTTGAATTTTTTTTAACTAATAGACAATTTCTTGTTATTAAAATTTTAAATTGCAGGATTCAAAGAATAGTTCAGATCATGAACACGGAAGAATACAATAGCTGGCAAGGAAAAATGAATACCCCCACTCGGGAAGAAGAAATGGTGGTTGAATTAAATTCTGATATACTAAAAACCATACAATGTTTTCAAGTAGACTTACAGAGTTTTAAGGATGATAATATGAATGAAATAAAATAAAATAATTTAAATAAAATAAAATAATATAATATGATAATATGAATGAAATACGAATGAAATATATCATAATTTATATAAAATAAAATAAAATATGAATGAAATATATCATTAATTTAAATAAAATAAAATAAAATATGAATGAAATATATCATAATTTAAATAAAATAAAATAAAATAAAAATAACAAACACAATATAATAAAAATAAAATATTAAAAAAAAGATTATGGTTATTTTAGAAATTTTATGAGTAATATAATCTGATGCATAAATAGTAAAATTACCATAGTAAAACAAAAAAATTATTGCACATAATTTAAAGATATTGGAAGAGAAGTCTAGAGTTTGAAGAAATTATATTGCAAACTTTCTTAGGAAATATAGTATTAAAATACAAATATATTTTGAAAAAAGAATATATTTATTGTCATTATAATTTTGATATTTTGTATATATACCATTTTAAGATAAAAAAAGAGCGACAAGAGGAGGAAGAAACAAAAATAAGGTAGTAAGGGAAAATATTTGGTTTACTTTAAAATCTTGTTCATGTGCTCCAAAAGCTTACCAAGACCTAAAGATGAAAACAAAATAATGAGTATAATCTATAATATTAAATTTAATTAATATACTAGTATAGATGTAAGGTCTAAATAATCTTAATAATTGGTAAATATGTATTAATTTTTAGGTTTAACCTTGCATATTTCACAACATTGAAGGGTTTTTATTTGCAAATCACACATTGTGATGGTGTACAATGTATGGCTATGAGGTAATTTTGTTGAGTAAATGAATAGAAAAAAGGAGGGGTGCAGAGAAGACTTAAAGATTGAAAGCATATTCAATAAGATTAATTTAGTTAACCATAAGTGAAAAACCTAGCTTGAAAAATAGTTGGAAAAGTGAAAATAGATGAAAACTTAAAGTTTGAAAATTATATGAAGTGAGATGAAGTGAAAAGTGGACCATTGTGAAAATTAGTTGGAAAAGTGAAAATAAGTAAAGACTCCGTGTTTGAAAAGCATGTGAAATAAGAATAATTTAGTGAATTATAAGTTAAGAGATGTATAAGTCTTAGGTATGAAAGAATTCTTTTTATAATACATATGGTATAATTTTAAATCCTAATTATAATTAAATTTATAAATAGAAATGTGTAAATAAAAATAGATAAATACATAGATGTTGTTACCTTTGCAAGTATATAGAGATTTAAAAATAAAAATAAAAATGATTATATACAATTAAATAATTTATATTTGATATTGTAAATTTGTAAAAGAATAAGGAAAGATGGCATGTGTGTATATATATTAAATAAGGAGAATTAAAGTCAAAGGAAACTTAAGGTTTGTACAACAATATGTAAGAAATATTCCAAAGATTGATAATGAAAGGCAAGGAGTGTATGAAGGCTATATAGTAGTATAACTATCAAATTAAAATCAAGACCACAAATCAACTATGACATAAGAATACAATAATGATATGATGAGATATTAAAAAAACTTATGAACACAAAAGCCTATATATGTAAATAAGTACATATTAAAGAAAACAATAAGGATGAAGTTATATGAACAAGGAAGGGAGAAAGACCAACCTATCTCTAAAATATCAAAACAAGAGGTGAATCTTTAAAATGCATTATTTGCAAGCTTTAGAAGAAAATTAGGTGAAGAGCACATATATAGAATAAATTGTAATTTATATTTATTTTATTGTAAGTGAGTCTAGAGGATTTAATTTGGATTCTTAATAAGTAAGCAACTTGAAACAATGAGTAAGGTTTAAAAAACAAAAAAAAAGAATTTCATGTAAATTTTAGCCAATTAATCAAAGGCATGCGAATAATAACACAACCACGTGAGAAGTAATAAACGATTTCAGTGGAAATGTAGTGAGAACTATATACCAATATGAGCTTAACTAATGAATGTAGTCATAAATTGTGTGAAATGATAGTGGTCTATGAGACTAAGATAAATTCCTTTACAAACTTGTGTATGAATTCCCTAGGGGTTAATATGAAGCTTGATACAAAGTAACATGTCTACCACAACTGTCAAAGACGAGCTCCCAAGGGAGCCCATAGATATAAAAGTGTGTAGTTTGCATAGATACAAAGACATGCATGACATTAGTAAAAGCTATAGTATTCTGCTATAAGACATGTATATAAAATTTATAACTTGAAATTAAAATATTAAGGGAAAGAAAATAAGTCTGTAATAATTATCGAGCAGGAATTATAGATTGCAGTAAGGAAACACTATAATAAATTTATTCTTAAAATTTTATACGACGTGTAACTCTCTTGATTACAAGAGGCATACTCTTCCATTGGATATGACAAAGAAGAACCTAGAACCCACATTATCCATGATGGATCTAATCGGATTAGGTAGTAAGTAAGCGAGGCCAATGGTAATGTTCGTGAAACCAAGAGGAATAATTATTATTTGACAATACTTAATAATATTTAGTAAATATTCATATTTGGAGGAAATTGTAGTATGTCAGTCGCTTGAGAGGTGGTGAACATTTAATGCCAATCAAGATATAGTGATATTTAAAATTCAAGTATAAATTGACTATAATTATTAAGACTTGAAATAATGAGACAAAGCGAGGATATGGAGTCACAGATGAATTATACGCTAAAATAAGAATTAGAAGAGGGGATCATAAAGGAAAACATGTCTTGCATTAACTAAGTTATGAGTAGATGGATATTCACTTTCTATGATAATCGTATTCGAGCAATGCTTTGGGATTAATAGTATGTTAAGGGACAAGAATGTGATAAAACTTAACAAAGAAAGATATAGAGTCTAGAGAGGTCAAGAATCATGCATGTGTCATAGTGTAACTATAAAATATCACAAAGTATTTTGTGAAGAAATAAAACTTACGTCGTGAGGAAGTATGGGTTTTCAATGGACTGTTATACTCAAGTTATTTTGATGTAGAGGCGTTGGATAAACTACACGTGGCAACATGGTGTTCCTTGCGTGCCAATGATTGTTTTATAGATGTTTTGTTGATAGGAAGCATGAGTTTCCTAGGCTATGAAACAGAACGATACTCTACTCAACATTTATCCTATCGAGATTTTATCTTTGTGACTTAGAGAAGAAAATGATAATGATAACAAGGACGAGGGAAACTGTGACGTGACTACAAATTTTTTTTTAAGTGGTGTTGTTAGAAAATAGTCAATGGATATAAGAACCTACAAATGAGTCATAATGATACATTTTCGACATAATGAAATGTAAAATCGGAGACAAGTTCTTACTATGAATCAGGATATATAAAATAACTATAATGTAGGTGAGTATATTAAGTATTTGGGGATAAAATGTATTTGATGGACCTTGATGAAATTGGACCTATTGCATTAAAAAACATGTAATATGTAATATGATAACACATCCCATGTGAGAAAATAGGTAATCTTATATAAAAAAATGACATCTTGATCATGTGAAAGTCGTGTGGGGCCGGTAAGGATAAGTTCTTCTAGCAGGAATCCATAAATATATTCCATCAAAATAATCCCTTAAGACTATGATGACCATAACTTCGGGATGAAGTTTCTTGATGGGTGGGTGTATGTAATGCCCCATATTTTGAATAGACGTCTATATGATATGACGGACCTGATTATATGCTATTACTACACTTTATGATGATATTTTCTCTTGTTTAATGATGACAATATATGTTTGATTTTATTTGTGTAGATAAGATGTAAAAGATAAAATGTTGTATGTGGATACCATTTTCTTTATGAGATGGTCGACTAAAATATTAAATGCCATGCACACATGTGATGGATTATATTGCATACAGATGATGATCAAATAGAAATATTTATGGTGTTACTATGTTTGTGTTATTACAATGTTGTGATTATCATGGGATTCCTTTATTTCATGATGATAGTATATTTTTAAATGTTTTCAATAATTAAATGCTAAATATAGGATGCGATACGTAGATACCATCTTATGATGTGATTGATTGAATTAGTATGTGTCATGGGTAGCTGTGATGAACTAAAATTATTACGCAAAAAGAAAATAATGATGATGATGTGGATCAACTGATGATAGAGTGGAAATGCTTGTTATAAATGTGTATTTTGCAAAATACTAACCCACAGGGAATAGGGGCTAAGTGATAGCTCGATATTGAATATGATGTGTGGATAAGTACTTACTTATGAACAAAACCTTATTGACCAAACTGATGATACAATGTCACATTTCAATAATCTCGATAGCAGCAAGATATGAATTTTTTATAGGGTATAGACCCAGTATGTTGAGAGGGATGGAGGTGTTTCCCACCCTATGTTGTATGATACCCGAGGTCATGGAAGGGTTGTGCTGAGTCATGCTTCTCTAGACGTGTGATGACGATGGTCGGATGCCTGCTAGGGGAGGCTAGGTCCGCTGTTTAGCTGATGCTACTGCTCTCAAGTTCTATATGTGGCCAGGTTGGTGAAGCTGATGGCACACCTTTACTCAGAGAGGAAGGATAGGGAGGATAAGGAAGTAGGTTAGGATGGGAGGATATGTGAGCTAGTATTATTTGGAGGTGAGTGTTATGACACCAAGATAGTAGTAATGAGTACGTTTTCCTTGAGAATAATTGATTGATTATCTATTATGAATTTAAAGTATATTGACGTTATAATTTATCTCGTTAATTATTTAAGCATTTCTCACGCTAAAATAATTATGTTGGATGTATGTTGATATGGTTATATCTATGGTATCGTCATGTATTGTGTGTATGGTTCTTCTATGTGCATGAATGATTATTATTTTGTTAGTTAGTATATATGCATGGATGACATGATGTTTTCTTATAGTAAATATATGATCTATGCATATGCTGGCCACGCACACAAACCTTGTACATGTACACTAGTATTGATGTGATAAATTACTATAATGTTGTTCTAGATAAGAATCAATTGTGCATTAATCAGGTTTGAATGATAATTGTTTAATCATGTGTATATAAATAACCGATCAATTAGTTTATCTATTAGTTATGTTTAAGTGATTCACTAGGAAATAATTGTTAGTTGTTGAGACAGAATTGTCATAAGATAATCGTTGCATTTAGTATAATAATTGTTTATGTATACCAATAGCGTTTTGTTAGCATGTTCATCATTATGTTTGAATAGTGACAGGTGTTTTGTTTAGAAGTGATAGATGTTGTAATTATAACAATCATAGTTGTATTTATTTATCTATTTATTATTATCATTATTATTATCATTATTATTATTATTATTATTATTATTATTATTATTAAGGATCATTTTCATTATTGTTTCGAATAAGTTATTTATTTATTTATTTGGATTGTTGAATAGAATATTATTTTTGAAAATGATTTGTTGATTTAGTGCTATTATATTATATTTATTGATTATTAAACTTTATTTGTGAATCTCATTTGTCGAATCTAGGTTGATTTAATAATAAATATATATTTTAGCATCCTCATCATGATTTAAGTGACTTTGTATTTATTTATTATATTAACCTAAACATTTAAAGAAGAAGAGGTGGGTAATTTTAGAATATTTAACTTATCTCGAAAGTGAATAAGACGAGCCATGATTATCTTGCATTAAAATAAACCATAGGAATTAGTCACATCAAAATGTAAAAATTAAATGAACATTTAACCGTTTGACTTGCCGACAGAATGAGAAATCCTAGAACTAATATTATAATTATTTTTTAGTTGGTTAGTGTGATTGTATTAATGGTTTAGAATCCCAATAACATGGGGGGGATCAGGTGGTGGAGAAGAATGAAGTTAGGTGGAGAAAATTGGTATATAGGAGAGGTTGGATGGAGAAAGAGGGGGTTGGTTTTCTTTGGGAAAAATTAGACTTAGTATTTTTTTGGAGAAAATGAGGAAGACCGAGGAGGGGGTTAACTCGGCAATATGAGGAGGTGGGAAACTCAAATGAAGAGGGTGAAACTACACTATTGATTGAGATATTTTGAACTAAGGAAAGCTGCTATGGAGATTATCGGACTAAGGAAAGCTGCTATGGAGATATTTTTATATTATTTTATTTAAAGGTACATTATACATGAAAGATGGCATTTAATATTATGTACATACATTGGATAGAATGTGAAAATCCAATTTTCAAAACATAACCAATACCAAATACATTCAAATTTCAATCATGAAGAATGATTGATATCAACATTCATCCATCATGAATGTTAAGTGAGAAAATCGAGATCCAAAGACTCAATTCAAAATCTAGACTATGATGCAAGCTTGAAATACAAAAAATATTATGGAACAATCATCATTCATCTAGCATGAATGTCAAATGTCAATATTCAAGATACAAAGAATCAAATCAAAATACAAAGTGTGATCAAGCTTGAAATCTAAAAAAATTGTGAAAAGCAACTAGTAATTTTATGTTCTTATTACACGTCAAAATCATTGGTTTCAGTCTTGACCATAACAAATGTGCCACTTTCCAAACCCTAGTTGTGCACTTATCAATTGTTATAAACTATGGCTAAGAAACAATATCCAGTCTAAGCTACAAATAAGCAAATGTACCTAACTATAAACAAATCACTCCAACTATTACAACACATCAACACCTACACGCCACGGGATCATTTCACATCCGACGTCCCACTCCGAAACACGCTACAAACTAATACGAAGAGTTTGGAATATTTCGTTTTTATCATATCTCTCATCCCTGTAATAAGGATGTCAAATTAACGGGTGTCGTTGAATTACATTACTAAACAACATGCATGAAGTGGACATTCTAATATGATGGGAACTACAGTGAGTTGGCCAAAACCGTATCTAAGTGCGACGTATTAATTCATCTACCACCTCTTCATCAAACTTTGTAAATTCCTAAGTGGACTAAGACAGAATCTATCTTTAGGCTAAGTTTAGTTACATGGACTCTTACATGGACTAGGCCACTAGAGGGAGAGGGATTACTCAGAAGCTCATTGTATTTATGAGAATTATTATAGAAAACAAACTACAGCGAACCATAAAATGGATATGCATGTGAAACTCATATATTGATTTTACTTGACCTATACCCACCACTTTCTATAGTTGTTTTTTACTTATTTGACTAGGATCAATGATAAATGTTGTCGATTTATATTTATTGTAGTTGGGTAAGCTCCATATAAGTAATATATGTAAAATTTTAAAATGTTTAACATGAAGGAGCAATGGTAATTATTTTTATATATAGGAGTAGTCTATTTGTTAGACGTTTTTGACTTTTTGGTGAAGTTTTAATTGGAATTAGGTTAAAAAAAATTTCAAATCTGAATTGTGAAGTGTCGAAATCATTTTTTTGAATCCATAAATGGATTCAGCATCCTCAAATACCCCTAGGGAACCAAGATTGTGCAAGTTTAACAACTATCATATCATATACTTTTTCAGGGATTAATCTAAAATTTCTACCATATTATGTGAAAAACAAGTGAGAAAAAGAAAACCTTTAACATTTCTAATGTTATTTACAAATATATGGTACAAATTTTTTTGAGTTTATGTAAATTGTCACTTTTTGGAAAATACAGAGAAATAATATCATTTTTATACAAAAACTATGAAAATCCATTGAAAATGGTTTTAAATGTCTTTATTTTGTGGAATTTTTGACAATTTTGTCAATAAAAATGTCTTATTTTGTCCATAAAAATGTCTTATTTTTAACAAAATTTTGCAAAATGTATATGGTTTTCATTTTAACTTGCTTCTAATTGTACGTTATTTTGTTAAATTTCTAAAAAACACACTTGAAAATAGAAATTAAAAATATTTTATGACAAAGATGATTCAAAGGCCAAAAAAATGCCTCAAAATGAAAATGTGTGATACTCGTATTAACCCTTTTTGAAACGAAGGTAATAATAGCTACTAAATTAGGAGAGAGAAAAAAGAACTGTGTTGAGTTCTCATTTCATAGTAGAAGTGGTTATAAAATGAACGACGTAGAGCAACCACATGCAAGGTGGACAAGGCAAGGTGGATGGAAGATGGTCGAACCGAAAGTGGGAAGATGTAGGGTGGCGGATGACATAAGGCAGTGGATCGAAACAAAGGTAGTCAGTGTTGCAAAATAATCAAAAGTGACAACACTTGTTGATATATATATAGATAACATTTCCATTGAAAGCTTTTTCGGTCGAAAAAACTTTTGATCGTAACATCTTTCGACCAAAAACATACACAAAAAAATTATTGCTGAGAAATTTCCTTGTACGATAGGTGCTCGGGAAAGTAGAATGATATGTGGTTTTCTTTAAATTTTGGCTTAAATAATATTTCCAACTGAAAGTGTAGAAAATGTTTTCGACTCACAAAATTAAATAATTTCTCCAAAACAATAAAAAAATTCGACCAAAATGTTTTTGACTATGACTTATGTGATCTCATTCTCACTGAATAGACACATAGATTCACGAGATTCTGACATGTTAGCTTCAGACATAATGCTTGATTTAATGTTTTAAACCAACTTATTTCCACCTATTGCCTATTAGCAAAGAGAAGCAAAGTATTTTTTAAATCCATTGATGCATTTGAGATATAAATAAGCCATCAAGTGTCCATGAACATAGGGTCCTTATCAAAGAGAAATAGAGTTAAAATTATAATTTTCAAGGCCACATTAAATGAACAATTTGATGGGCTTTCTAACTTTTTAGAGAATGAGACAAGATGATGGCCTAATGATTTTGTGCTTGAGAACTCTAGTGTTGATTCAACAATACAATAATATAGAATTAAATGCAGTCCAAATGAGATATTTTCCTATAAAAGTGAAGGAATAGGTTATGGTAAGACCCATTAAGAATTTCGTTAAATTTTGGGTTGATAAGGTATTGTAAAAGGGCCCCATGAATTAAACGGGTATTTAGGGTTTATGAAGCACACATGGAAACATGAAATACTATTATTTAAAAGTGAAATTCCTTAAGGAGGATAGGTTCAACATCTAGTGTCCATGTCTTTCTCAATTTGCAAGTTATCCTTCTATGACTTCCCCCTTCACCTTTTCTTCCATGTTGTCTTTTGCCACTATTTTTTCTTTTATGTTTTGATAGAGAGTAAGGAGGATAGGTTCAACATCTAGTATCCATGTCTTTCCCAATTTGCATGTTATCCTTCTATGACTTCCCACTTCACCTTTTCTTCCATATTGTCTTTTACCACTATTTTTTCTTTGTATGCTTTGATACAGAGGAACCTAGGAGTAACTAACTTTATCATTTGTTTCTTCAAAGAATTTCCTACATCATTCTAATTCATGGGATCTTTCTCTCTTCCCTCAAGAGTGAATTCATTTCAATTTCTTGTTTAAGTATTAGTCATTGAGATTTTGTAGAGGTTGTTTCACCTTTCAAATAATTTTGAGCATGCCACATTTAAGATTTATTGTTTAAATTTAACCCCACAAAAAACTGTTTAAGAGACCATTTAACTTTTATGAATTATATATCGTTCAAAATCAATAGAATCTCATGGGCTATTTTTCAACTCATTTGATTTTGAATAAAATATTCTCTAATTTAATGTTTTTTTGATGATCTTATCATTTATTTTATTTCTTTACTCTCACAAAATCATGGTTAATCATATATCCATATGTTTTTATAAAAAATAAATTTGTGTTGTGGGCATCTCCATTAGTTTTATGTTTTTCTCTTTTTGAATATTTGAGACTAATGAGTACTTTTCAAACCATGCTCCACTTAATGCTAAAGCAAATAATCTTTTGAATGTTAAGGATATTTTGGGATTGGTCCTATTTGAATTTGCAAACAAAAAAAATACCATAAAAATTGAACTTGAGCCATTGTCATAATTAGTTATACCTTCTACTTTTATAAGCCAATAAGATACTCACCCATACTTACCGAGTAAATCTTTTATCTCCATTAAGATCTTGACAATAAATCTACCATGCCTATCTAGGTTGACTTTGTTACAAATTGCAATGAATGTGTGCCATGCTCTTACTTTTGTTAAAATATTGAAATAAAATTTATTTTCTTATACCCATATTTAAACGTCACAAATCAAAAAAGTATTCCATAACTAGAGATACTTCTTTATCCTACGCGCTCAATAATGGCCGAGGTCCATTATTAGAGGCCACAAAGTAAACCTTTTCACTTTACGTATGAA
>LPNX010521804.1:0-34852 GCA_001517045.1 Pseudotsuga menziesii
CTTGTTCCTCGCAGAAGTCGTCGGCTATCTTTTCGAACCACTCCGAGAGATTCGTACGTCCTCCTCGGATCAGTTTCTGGAGTAACTGTGCTTCTTTAGCATCGTCTGGCTTTCTCATCAAAAAGCTGCTTCAGTAGGTGGGGCACGGATTCGACAAATTTTTCGTGAGTTTCAGTGAAAAATCGGGCTTTTGCTTCTGCGACTGTCAATCTGTTCCTCCTTGCGTAATTTTGTAGGTAGTTAGCAAGTTTTCGTTCCCACCAGGCCTTGATCTCCTGCTCTGGTATCATATGTGAGCCTATATTCCATTTATGTACTACCGGCAATGGAACCAATGTTGTAATCTCTCAGATCACATAAAGTTACCAATAATACATACTAAAATACAAAGAATATTCACAGATACAAGAGACAAGAACTGATAAGAAGAACAGATTATATTATTCCCAATAGATCATACAAAAACCAAGAACTGAACTGCGTTCTTCAGTGGCTCAACAGCCTAATATACAGGTTACAAACAGTTACAATCATAACTACCTGTCGGTTCACTGAACCGACACGACTATTAGTTAACAGACTAACTACTATGTTTACTCAGCCGACCGACGTAGTCGGTCTCTCGACTTAGTCGGCTGATCGACTAAGTTGGTCTTCGTTCAAGTCGACTTATGTCAACTTGCTCCTTCTATAGTGCCCTTTGAGTCAATCCGATGGTTACATTATCTACAAAATTCCAAAACTTTGCTCCAAGTTTCATGTCTTCGATGTGGGATTCATCATGGCCCTCCTTCGACGAGACTATTCCTGTTGACATCATCTCATCATCCGAGAATTAGTCTTAGAAACAAGTTTAGTACCTTGAGATATGTATGCCTTAATGACAGATTCTCTCGCTCTCGACATAGGTTCATATCATTGACCTTTGATCAAGAGATTCAACTAAGTGTTTGACATCAAAACATCTATTCACACTTAGTAGATTGTCCTAGGGTACCGTGGGAATAATTGACATTAATGGTGATCTCCCTCACACTTGTTAATGGTTCACATCATTAACTGGTAATCAAGTGGTTTCTACCATGTTTGACTTCAGATCATTATAATCACATGGATGTAATCGTACTTTATAGAAGACAAGACGAAGACCTTGGGTATCTGTTTGAAAGCGCTCATAGCTTTCTCCCCAGATTGCGATGGAGTATATTGTATGAAGTACCAGCATGGATCCACATTTGTATGGGCGTGTCTATGCTCAAATGTGTGTCTGTATGACATAGATCTACATTATATGTCTAGTAGCTATGTCCAAGTTTGAGTCCTTTATCACATGTATCTACGTTGTATTCTTGTATCCATGTCCGTTTATCTCTCTCATGGATCTTCCTTGTATTAGTCTGCAGCCATGATGAAGACACATTTTTCTCTTGTCAAAAGTATTGATGTATCGCAGATGCCTGGTTGATGATCTCTGATCAAGCTGATTCTTGCCTCGAAGTGATAACTTTCTCTTTCAAAGATCTCGCCTATCGTATCCCTCTAGCCTCATGCTTTGGGGGGCATTCTGTTATACCTAAATCTCGTCATCAGCATGTGATAAGATTCCAAACTTCAGTGTTTCCCTCAATCCCAAATTGTGAATCCAAGAACATTCGTCCAGACATCAAATTTGTATATGAAAATCCAACACCGCTTCTACCCTTTAGTAAAAAAGTGGTACCTTCTTCAGCACTACCTGTAATGTGTTGGCAGTCAGCGGTGGCACTACCTTTATTCTTTAAGCAAGGTGTCGTTCTTCCTAGAACCGCTCTGTCATTGTGAACAAGAAGCAACGCCCTTGGTAAAAAGTGAAAAAGAGAGGTTCTCACGAAGATTCTCTAAAGAAGGCTTCATGGCACCTTTATCCCTGATCACTAGGGTCAGTTGGGCTCGAGATCCATCCTTGTAGGATCTCCTAGCCACCTCACCCACCAATTTATCAACCATCCCTATCCATTTCAAGCCTATAAAAGTAGGCTCAACCTCCATGGTTGAGGAGAGAGTAATGTTATGTTGTTTCTTTGATATTTTGACCTAAGTCATTCAATAGAGCTTGAGGGAGCAAGTTGGAGCTATAGGGGACAAGATGTTGGTTTTGTGAGAGAGCATATCAACACTAAGGCATAGGTTGTAAACTCTTTCTTCATTTTATTAATATAAAGTTGGTTCCTTTCCCATATACTTGTTATGTTATAATCTTTCATGTTATTGTCAGATTCCTTAGTCACTAACATAGATCTATAGATGATGTTCTGGTATCTTTGATCTTTTGTGTGTTTTATGTGTTTATGCAGGTATTTCCTTGGAGACCTTTTGTCATAAGAGAAGAACCACATCACTCCATCAAATATTGCATTCCACGTGTGTACAGCTTCTAGGGAAAGTCTTCCAACCTTATTGTGAACCATTTCATTAGAGGAATTTTGAGGTCTAAAATGGGCCTCCTAAGGAAAATAATAAAATAATATTTATTAATTTTGGAGGGAAAAAGAAAAAAACTACTTTTTGTGTTCGTATTTTCGACATATCTCCCTATGTTTTTACTCAAATTTCGATCGAGAGAGCTCATTGGATGCAGATTTTGATTCCGCATCCAACGATTACCCACACTACATACTTTTGATGGACCAGTCTACCCCAAAAATAAGAAATACCTGAAAAATGTGATGATGATGTCATCACATTTTTTCAGGTATTTCTTGTTTTTGGGGTAGTGGGGTCCATCAAAAGTATTCAGTGTGGGTAATCGTTGGACGCGAAATCAAATTACACATCCAACAATATCTCCCGATCGAAATTTGAGTAAAAACATAGGGAGATATGTCGAAAATACGAACAAAAAAGTAGTTTTTTTTATGAGAAATATGTCAATTCAACCATTATGGTTGACTTATTTTATTGGAATTCTATTGGTTCTTGAATTCCAACTCACAATAACTTATTGTTGGTGTGTTTTCTTATTAGGCCCATTTTAGGCCCCAAATTTCCTCTAATGGTTATGGATCTAAACCATTCAGACCAGAGGAACAACTTTTGTCCACAGAAGTTGCAAAATTCCTAGCAGCAGACTGGAAATACATAGAGCAGTCCCGGATACATAAGAGTACAATGGCCATGAATAGGCATGATATACAAAATGTGACATGTGTGGTCATTGCCACGTACAATCTACAATAGATCATAATCTCCAAAGTGGATGAAGATATACAATGGATCAAGATCTCCATAATAGTTGAAGATATACAATGGATCAAGATCTCGATAGTGGATGAAGATATCCTATATACACTGGAATCACATCATGAGAGATAAAATCTCATGAACACTAGCACGATCAAGGAGGTAGCATATATGTAATTCCGCCAAGCTGGAAGGTCTTCTTCATGAACCCCTACGAGTACATGTCCTACTATGCGAATAGATGTGTCGAGGTCGAACATAGTAGTCCATCGTCTGATTACCAGTCATTGATGTATACCGTTAACAGGTGTGAGATCACCCACTGATAATGAAAATGGGAGTCAAGGTACAGAGTGCAATCTAACAAGTGTGAATATATGTGTTGAGGTTGAACGCTTGGAATAATCCATCAATCAATGGACATTGATGTATTCCCAAAACTATCAATGGCGAGAGAACCTACCACTGATGACTATAAGTCTCAAGGCACTCAAATGACTCTAGACTCCTATTCTAGAATAAATGATCTGATGTCGATGGAATGGAATCCACTGGAAGGAGGGCATTAAGGAATCCCCCATCAAACAACAAGAGGTACTCAACAATGTTGTATAATGTGGAAGAACAAGATGTGCATGAACCAGTAACAGTACCGGGAATGGCCGACATGCAAAGTCAAGATAACTGAGGAATGGCTGACTCAGGCTTCAAATTCCTTTGAACAAGAGCATAAAGGAAAATGGTTACTAAAGGTAGGAAGCATGGACTCGATATGCAAACTGGGACATCTCTGTGAAACAGGAGAGGCTCCATATGGACTAGAAGCTTAATCAGTTGGTGGAGATAAACTCAGAGTAAAGAGTATAGCTCCTAAATTCAAACTAATAACCCAACCAATGGATGTGATATACAGTTCTCTGTTCGAAGGCGACACAACTCAACTACTGCCAAAGATAACATCTTTTCTTGTTCGGATTTTTGTTTTTGTTTTTAATTTTTTTGGACTTTTTTAGATATTTTGAAAATATTGAAAAAGAATAAAAGTTATTTATAGTACAAATCTAGGAGGAGATGAGTGTCATGGGGCAAGCAAACTAGTTCCAAGCAGTGGAACATGCATATGCTCAATGCAAGGATATATGTGCAGGATAATGACACTCGGGGGAAGGTCTCCTCCCAGTAAAAGGGATGATCAAGCTGCAAAAGATATGTAAAAAGGCTCTACTTGGCTAGACATGAGACAAGCTCAGGCTATAAGGCTGATAACTCAAAGTCTGGGAGCCAACATAAAGCTCAAGAAGGAAAGAAAAACTCATGAAAATGCAATTACAACTTGATATATACAAGGGAGTCCCAAGGGAAATGGCCAGTATAAAGTTCAAGAGGAGTATGAAGCTCTTTCTCAAGGACATGGTGGGACTAAAAGGACTCCCACAACCTAAAGGATAAATGTCGGCATGGGAACCAAATGCAATATGGGATATAACTAGGGCACCCATGTATGGGAAATCTCTACCATTCACATAACGCCACTTCTAACGGTAGTAAGAAGGTTCTGTAACATCATGGAATGGGTTCGTACCTAAGGTTAAGATGAACCGATCATAAGGTCACGTAAAATGCAGGTGGATGTGAAATCATAACCTATATGCCAGTTTAGACATGATACCCATAATAGACATGAACGGGTCGAATTCTTGATCAAACCACCCTCAAAACAGGCTCCTACAACATCATATTAGTCCAAACAATCCAAAATGGTCAGAAATGGTAAAAAACTATAGGAAGTGGGTAAAAATTTCAATTTTTTTCTATAAAATAGTGAAAAATAAAAAAATTTCATACCATTTTGAAAATTCACCCACCATAGTGCATTTGTATCCAGAATTTCAAGAGCTGATTCCGCGAGCATTGTCTGACGAAATCACTCAGCATTTGGTCCAGGTAATTACCCAAGCCCTTCTCTTTCACTTTCATGCAATTTTTTTTAATTTTAGTGGTCAATTTTTTTGCTTAGGCCACCCCAAAATGTGCGTTTCAGCCCACGCGGAAATCAGGTCTTTTTCTGCATATAGCGTTGGGTATACATGGAAAAGACCAAGATACCCACGTACATACGCGACTGTTCTGAAAATAGTCATGTACAGGGCCGCTGATGTGATTTTCAAAGGAAAATACTGATAAAACTCAAAAATGTTTGTGCGGGATGGTGCTAGAATGGAGAGAGAGAGAACATCGTGACGTTAAAGAGGCTATGTAGGCTGATCTAATGTCTTAACAAGCATTGAGGGCTTGTAAGTTGTATAAGTTTTGGTGCCTTGGCAGCTTAAGAGCCAAGCCAAGGCTACTCCAGCTGCTAGTAGACTATTGGGATCCATATTCTGAAACCTTTCAGTTGGATGGGATGGCACTCAGCATTGAGGTTGAGGACATATATTTTATCACAGGTTTGTCCCAGCGAGGGGAGATGGTGAACCTCTAATCCCGTAGGCCAGGATTCAGGATGAATATAAAGGAGTACACAGCTGTATATTTCCTTCCTGATATAGAGAAGGTTGGTAGTCAAATCCCGACAAATGCAGTTCAGAACTTGGGGGCTGAAATCCATACTATTTGCATTGGGTAGGATTGCAGGTTTAACGTCACTCCATCAGGACGCAAGTCCAATGATGTTCTATTCAGTAGAGTGCACATGACCCATGATATATGACTAGAGTACCTCGCTGCTAAGCAACATGAAGCAATAACTCAGTGACTGTAAGATGGGTAGGATACAAAACTTTGGGTTCAGTATCATACTGAGTGCATTCTTTTTTGAGAGGGTACCGGGGCTAATCCCTAGAGTTGACATTTCTCCACACGGAGTTAGGGATCCAGCTCACCTATGCTGGGCCAATGTCATTTGGAGACTGGGAGAGGGAAGGGTGGCCAACCCCTATCTAGTAGACTTCTTCCTTTGGCGGCGGAGACAGATCATCACCATAGACGACTACCCCTATGCATGGATAGACTTCCGTGGAGATATGAATATGCCCCTACCACCAGGATCAGCATATGGAGACATAGGTAATGAACCCCAACTCACTTTTGTTTTTTGAGTTATTAATTTTTTTTATATTTTTTGTTATGAAATCGAAAGACATGTTTTTGATGTGACGACGCATAATGAAACTCTGTCATGTACATGCAGATGTGGGACAATGATGGCCAGAAGTATTTCCTCATCATTGATGGAGGGAAGAGGCAATGAGATTATGGGTGTGGATGTAGAGCAGATGCTCCAAAGCATTCAAACAAAATTTGTTCACTTGACACACAAGGTTCCCATGGTGCAAGTGGAGGAATTCCCTGATGCTATGTAGCGCCAGGTGGTTAGAGTACCATGGGAATGGGTTCGATTATTTCACTGGCTATCTAGATTCATGGTGTTATACCATGATCAACACCCTCCTCCACCTCAGGCTTAGAGACCTAGGTGTATATTTTGTATGACCATGTAGTATATATTGGTGGCTTAGAAGCCCTAATTTTGTATATGACACTTATGTATTATGACGTCACATTTTTTGGACTTAATGAAAATTATTTATGATGATCAATTATTATTCTATTTACATGTGTAAGATGTGTTTGTGAAATGCTTATGGTATGTGAAACAAATTCCAATATAGTACATAGTTAGCATATGAATCAACAACTTGATTAAAATTTCTTGAAATGTGAATGTATGTTATACTCTCAAATTGTCGCTCTAGCAATCTTACACACAAGAATATTCATAAATATGTCAGATCCCTAACACGATACAATCCATTAAGTTGAGAGACCACTAACTGGGAATCAAGACATACCTCAAGAGAAAGAACACCATGCGAAATGGCATCACGCAATAACTCAATTATGGAACTATATTCAACAACATTTTTCGATGAAGGCTGTAAACATACGCCTCCTAGGCAACATTTGACCCGAAGGAGTATATATCACCCAAGCAACTGAAGCTGAGTTTTGAGTGTGGCGGCTAGCACCATTAGCAAATCCTATGTAAACAGAAGACTCCATCGACATATGCCATAACAAACGAAAGCTAATCAACAAGCCTGATCATCATAACAAGACCTAACTATGCAATGCAAAAATGTACAATAATATAAAAAAAGTCAGCCCTGGCTGAAGATCATACATAGTATTTTTTAAGATAGAGGCCATTTCTAGACACGCTTAACCACGTAAGGACCATGCCACATCTGGTTGAATTTTTCTGCCCCCAAAGGTTCCTTAGCTTGATCCCAAAAACGGACCAAGCCACCTTCACTAAACCTCTTAGGATAGATAGACTTATCGTACTGGACCTTCATGTGACACTTGTTAACCTCAAGAGCCACTAAAGCATCTCGACGCTACTCATCAAGCTGCTCCAAATGGACCAAACATTCTTCCAATGCGGAAGTCTCTGGTAAAAGCTCCACAGCTAGCTTCAAAGAATGGATTTCACATTCAACCATTAATACTGACTCCACCCATGCACGAGCTGATAGGGAGAAAAAAATGTGGCAGTATTGACCACGGTTCTATAGGCCCACAAAACAAGATACAACATGATATGCCAATTATTCTAGCTCTGTGCGATGGTTTGTTGGAGAATGGACTTAAGTGACTTGTTCACTGCTTCAACCTGTCCATTTGCTTGAGGGTAATAAGAAGAGGAATGTTCTTACTTATATCCTAACTTTGAAGACAACTCTTCCATCATTTTGTTCTGAAATTTACTACCATGGTCAGTGCCAAGCTCCCTTGGAATGCCA
Source organism: Pseudotsuga menziesii (assembly GCA_001517045.1). Taxonomy (NCBI): domain Eukaryota; kingdom Viridiplantae; phylum Streptophyta; class Pinopsida; order Pinales; family Pinaceae; genus Pseudotsuga; species Pseudotsuga menziesii. The sequence goes on from LPNX010521804.1 coordinate 8,025, forward strand.
AACTGGGTGATAATTTGGTTAAATACAAAATTATGCGACTGTTTCACCGTTGGATTTGATCGTGGGCATAGCCTCTTCCAATTTCGTGAAATAATCAACAACCACAATGATATGATGGTGCCCCCTAGCCGAAGCTGGGTTACAATCCATAAATTCAACCCCCCACTTGGTGAAGGGACTGATGGTGATAATAGGATGCAAAGGGGTCAAGCGTGGGGGCATATTATGTGCAAACACCTAGCAAGGGTGGCACCTCTTGACCACATTAACACAATCTTTAAATATGGACGGCAAAAAATAACCCATTCGTAAAAAAAATTTATCTGTAGAAATCCCAGATAAATGACCACCACACGCCCTCCGTGGGAATCATTAAGCACGACCTCAACCTCCTCATGAGTTAAGCAACGATGTAAAATGGAATCAACCCCACAACGGTACAAAGTATCATCCGCTATGAGGTAGTTCTTCTCTACGTGATGTAGTCGTCGACGTTCATCCCACGAGAGGTGAGTAGGAACCTTCAATGTTTGCAAATAAACAACAATATCCCCATACCAAGGGTCCATGGTTGAGATGAGAAATATATGCTCATCAGTAAGAGAATCCTCATGAACCTCTTCTTCATCCAAATTTGGAAAATCTGATATGAGCTTAGCAAAAATTAATGATTTCTTTGACTTTGCCAAAACAAAATCAAGATCAAACTCCTGTAATATCAAAATCCATTTATTATACTTTCCCCCAATCATCCTTTTGGTGAGGATGAATTGAAATCGATTAATGTGAGATACAACCAAATTTTGGTGAAGGAAGATGTAATACCTCAAAGGTTGAACCGCATGGATGGTGGCTAAGGCTAGCTTCTCAACATGGGTATAACGAAGTTCCGCATCAATAAGGTTTCGGCTAATATAGTATATGACATGCTCATGGAGCTCCTCATCCTCTTGAACCAATACTGTACCAACCTTCTCTTGATACGTGGCCACATAAATAAAAAAACCATGGCTATAGTCTAGTGGACTAAGCATGGGAGCCAATGCCAAGGCTTTCTTAAGAGCATCGAAAGACTCCTGGGCTCGCTCATCCCAGTAAAAATGGGTGTCTTTCTTCAACAAACACATGAATCCTTTAGTCAAATTGGAAAAATTGACTACTAACCTTCGCAAGAAGTTTGCCATACCTTGTAAACATTGAATATGTAGAATGTTATGCGGGGGATCTAATTGAAGTATTGCCTCAACCTTCAAAGGAGCGACTCTAATAACCTCCTTGGACATGATGAATCCTAGTAAACAACCAACCTTCACACAAAAGATGCACTTGTGAGGATTTAACCGAATTTGATAATGATGACATCTTTTGAAAACCAATCGCAAATGATAAGGATGACGCACTCTCAAATGAGAGTGAGCAGCTAGATCATCCAAATACACTTCAATAATCTTTTTGAGATCATGAAAGGCAATGTTTATGGCCCGTTGAAATGTAGTTCCGGTGTTTTTAAGGCTGAAGGGAATCTTCTGATATGAAAAAGTTCCCCAAGGACAAATAAATGCAGTCTTATGTTGGTCCTCAGGTTTAATATGTATCTTCTTATATCTGAAAAATCCATCCATAAAATAAAAAACCTCACTTCCCGCACACTCATCCAAAATTTGATCGATAAATGGTGCAGGGAAATTATCTTTAGGACATGCTCAATTTAAATCATGGAAATCAGTGCATATTTAGATTGCTCCCTGCTTCTTATCCACCAGAATGGGGTTTGAAACCCACTCCATCAAGGGAACGAGATAGATAAAACCAGCTTTGAGAAGTTTCGCTATCTTTGCTTTAATAGTGGGCACTTTCCTAGGATTCACGGCACGCAAACGTTGTCGAACCGGTTTTACATCCGGGTAGGTTTTTATTTCGTGTTCAAAAATGAGAGGGTCTATTCCAGACATTTCCCCATATGACCAAGCAAAAACATCATGAAATTTCTTGAAAAGCTTGGTATAATCTTTAATCTCATCGGGGGAATAATCTGCCCCAATGTCAACGTTCTCAATCTTACCAAGATCATGAAAAATGTTGATAGGTATCGTTGGTGACAGGTTAGCCATGCTCCCTTTAGCAATCTGACTAGGAGAGCTTAATGGGACCATGAGGCTACCAAATTTCTCACTTATAATATCCCTAAAGTCATCACACTCTAAACGATCAAGCTTAGGGAGGAAATACGATCTATGGTGCAGCTCTCCCCAAGGTTGTTCTATCCCAGACATATCCTCAAGAATAGCTTCATTAGATGCAAAAACATCATCAAGGAAGTCTTGAGATTGAGATGAATCTACTTCCTAAGCAGGTAGCACATAAGGGTCCTCCTCCTCTATCCGTGAAAAGGAAGGACTAGGCTCTACAACATGTTCAATATTATCTTGATACGCCACAAATGTTGCAGGAAACGACACATCTGTCTCGACAGGTATAGAATTATCACTTGAAGTACTAGAGAAGGAAGAATCCAAGGATCCTCCATATGAGAGGTGCAAAAAGAGACCAAATTCAACAAGGTCGAAGCCCTACCAAGACTACACCCAATCATAAGAATGGGTGCTGGACAACTAAAGGTTCCCATGAGAGAAGGATACACACCCACACCCACATTCTCAGTTTCTATTTGAGAATGATCAATAATCAGGATAGAAGCTCAAGCTCCCGATGATGCTTTCACACTCAGATTCTGGAATGTTTTTTTATCAATAGTAACGATCTTCCCATCCAACAGAAAACAAACCACTTGGAATAGGGAAGAGGCTATAGCTTGCATATTGTACATCCAGCTCCTACCCAACAAAATATTGTTGTCAAGGGGCACATCAACCACCTCGACCTCGATCACAACAGTCTTCCCCCCCAATTGGACCTCTAGGGAAGGAAGTATACCATGCGGCCAAAATGATATTCCATCAAAAGAAGTCAACATGTTCGCATATTTAGAAAACGTGGGAGAAACTAAGCCCTTCTGATAAGCCAAATACATCATGGAAGTGGGAGTGCCTTCATCAATCACAGTGCGCATGATGGTGTTGTTCAAACACTCTACATGAATTAGAAGAGACACATAGTAAGGAAAGAGAGCCTAGATTCCATGAGTTTCAAATTTGATCACAAAAGGAGAGCTAGCATCACCAACCCCAAGAGCAAACAACAAGGCCTTTCTCTACGAAGGACAAGTCTGAAGTACTTCTAATGGGACATCGCACAAGGAGTTTAGCCCAAATCCTTGAGAATTGAATAGTTTTGGGCGGCTCGAGCATTAGGTTTGTGCCCCGAGTGCTTCAAGACTCCCTTAGGAATGTGAGGCAGAACTTCAGGCTTATCTGTAGGCTTTTCAATTTGCAAAGAGCTCTCAGGTGGAGCAAGTTCTTTCCCAAGGTCTAGTTGTGATGAACCATAGTCTTTCATATGGGTCACAACACTAGTATCTTTCACCATGTTGATGCACCCGTGGCCACTAGCGACATACGACGGATTTGGAGTTCCACTAGATGCACAACCATGATCCATGGTCCTCGAGTTCATATTTTGATTATTTGGTAAAGGATTTGTAAACACAGCTGGACCCTATGGTATGAACTTCGAGGCATATTCCATATGAGGGCAGAAGTGAGTGAGGTGGTCATCCCCACACAACTTGCAAGGAAATTTTACCTTCCGCTTAGAATTCTTGTCCCCCCCAACATTATTATTGTTATTTTTCTTGTCATTAGTCGCATTATCATTATTATTCCCACCCTTTTTATTATTTTTTCCTTTCTTTTATTCCTTTCAGGTTGCTGGTTACCTTTCGGGTTCGACGACTGCATGGAAAGTACATCTGCTGACTGGGTAGGAAGGGACAAAGCCGTAGCTTTCCCCAACGCAGATTGGTTAAGCGATAACTAGCTCACTTGTTTCATAATCGAATCTGCAGTTTGGTACTTGTGGAGCCAACAATAACATCAGCATGTGGCATGGGTTTGAACTTGGGGTCGAAATTGGAACATGGATCATTAGGTGTGATATCAAAAAGGAGCCCAGACTGAGCATAAATCAAGTCCAACTATTGGGCCCTAAAAATAGCTTGGTCCTCATTTTTCACTCCAGATTTGGAAACATCCTTCGCGATATAGGGTAACAACGAATTGAGAAACCACTCTAGAAGAAAATCTAGTGGTATAAAGTCTTTAATAATCCTCTTCTATCTATGCCACTCTTAAATATGATCTGAAATATGGGTGCCTTTGTCTTACCAAAATTTTGACAAGAGTTCAGTACTGGCGTCGTAATGCACAGGTAGCTAGAAGTGGTTCAGAAAAGTCATAGCAAGGTCATGAAACTAATAATATGTCCCCCCATGTAACTCTATGTACCATCTCGCGGAAGGACCCATGAGATTGCGTTGAAATAGTCTCAAACAGACATAATCATCATTCAAGGAATTCGAAGAGCACCAAAGATGGAAGGTTGTAACGTGCTCACTAGGATATTCACCAGCCTTACCCTCGAACTTTGGAATGTCCAAAGGAATTTTGGTAGGGACTGTCAGCCATGCCAGGTCATGAGATACAAGATTGTTCATTGATCTCGATAGATCGGGTAGATTCAAAGTCACAAGGAAAGGGAGCCTAGGTTGAGCCAGTTGGTTCCATGCTCCCTGATAGGTTCGCATAAGGATGACTACTATATACACCATGGCCTTGGCCAGTGGGATAATAACCTCCTCCCATTTGACCCATATAGGGTTGCATGTAAGGATTGTGATTTGGAGTACCTTGAGGCTAGGGTGCTACAAAGACATAATTAGGTGACTAATACACATGTTTATACCTAGAACCATAAGGTGTGTAGGTTTGTCTGTAAGATGGTCTGTAAGAAGGTCCATAAGAGATTTCATAAACTAGACCATGAGATGGTCCATGGGAAGGTCCATGGGAAGATACATTTCCTGCTGACACATGAGGAGGCATATGGCCTTGTGACACTATGGTGTTAGCAGAAGTAGAACGGACATGGCTATGTTAGTTTTTCAACATTTAAGCTAGCATTATAACAAGATCTTTTCACTGAGAGAATAACAAGCACAACAATCACATAAGCACATCACAAGAGACAAGAGACACAAAGATTTTTAGGAGGGGAAACCATAAATGGAGAAAACCCCTCAACTTCCTCTAAGATAGTATCACCACAAGATGTGATCCCAAAACAGTAAGATGACCTCCCTTCACAATAGCATCCTTCTGTCTTCTGTCAAGCACAAGAATTTCCTTCTCCAAAAGTGCGCCACACTTGAGAGAGCAAGAGAGCTAAGTCACAAGTGATAAATAGAGAGACTCTCACTCTCTATTTATATTCTTCCGTTGACTTGAAGTGCACTCAACCATTTCACACGTAGGCTCGACCTAATAATTAATTACTTGAGCCTACACCTTAATTAGTGTATAATAACCCAAGTGCCCCTAAACTGTGGGGACTTACCCAATGACTTGATATGACTTGTTTACATTATAATCCTCCCGATCGGAACATCGGGGCATGACCACATGACTCAAATACATAATAGAAACATCCCGGAATAACCATCGGGTTACAATAATATAAAATGCAAAGAAGAATACATTCCGAAGTTACATATACATCAACAGGCTAGTAGTAGAACCCTGGCTAGAAGGACCACTAGAGTTAGGAGGAGGATGCGTGGTCAAAAAATAATTCAAAGGGATTGGTGCCAAAGATGATGGAATATGTGAAGGAATATAACTCGTGCCCCCAATATTCACATGTCTAGGTTCTGGTCCCCGAATAGGAACACTAGTGTTAGGCCTAGGCTGTGTGTGTGAAGGAACCTCCACCATGGGGATGGAAGGTGTAATGTGACTAGAGCTACCAAACCTCTACGAATGGAAAGGAATGGAAGTGCCCCCGGGAACAGCACCAAGGTCAACACCCGATCCATCATGATGTGCCGGACCGGTCTCAGGAATATCAAGCATGCCATACCTAATGGTGCTAGTGTTAGTGGATGTGTGGTGAGTCTCATCACCTAGAAGTCGATACCAAGGATTAGGGTGTGTGGAATCTGTGAATCATGAAAAATATTCATGCAATGGTCCAACCGAATGATGAATAGACCCTACCAGAGTCTCGTATGTGCTAGGAGGTTCATCTTCCCATACATGACGAGGAGGATCAGGTATCTCTGGAATCGTGCTCGTGATCACCCATAGTGCATGAATCAAAGTGACAATGAGTTCGCTTGGAATGTCTGGTTCTCTCTCCCAAAGGAGGAGGAGACATGGAAGGCAGAAGTCCTGCTAAACGACAAGAATGGCGAGGTACTGCACCCAAATCCACAATGACTCAATAAAAAGAAAAGACTCGATCTAGCTATGCAACCCTAATCAATCTAGTGTGCACATAGCATACACCTAAGAAGATCTAAAGCAAAACCACAAGAAAAATAAGGGTAGGATAAGTGAGCTCCCGAATGAAGCAGGTATGTATCGCCTAGGAGAGGCTTGAGACTCCCATACACAACAAGCGGAGATTCGTAACTAATTGTAGTGGCCCTCAGCTTCAACGCATATATCAACTATGTTTTATGACCCCTACCTGGACAAGACACCTACAGAATAACCTCTGCAAATACCCCCTTGATAACCTTGGTAAGGAAACTAAGGTCACTTCAATATAACCAATGCTCAGGTGCACATTCGTAGGAAGGATCGACTATATGGGCAAGGTAGCAAATCCCGAAGCCTAAAATCACAATTGGTACCCCAATGGTGCACCAATCAATACCTCAAAGGCCCCCAGATATGAATACAATCCTGGAAATATCTCGGGTTCTCACAGAAAGTGACCAGGGGTCATCCCAATTAAAATCGCGTGCACTACCTCATGCTTAACTCCCATGTAAGAGGAGCATCCTGAGAAACACTAATTATATCAAGGTATTCACACTCTCACCTAGACAGACACCTACTTGTTTTGTTTATTGGTCTTGGAGAATTGACTCACAATGAACTATTCTAAGACCCTAAAACATATTCTTATTGATGCACCCTAAAAAAGAAAAGAGTGTAAATCATTTTATTAAGCATTGATTTTAGTTGGTTGTGATTACTCAAAGGGTAAATGGCCATGAAACTAATGAAGTTATGACTCAGCAGTGAAGTAAATATGCACACCTAACAAGCAATGCCAAGTGCAATGTGTAGAATGAAGAACAGGGTATGCCACTACATGAGGTGCGATATTTTTCCTTGAAATGTAAGTGCAATCATTCCTATATGAAAATCTAACTATAATATCAGTAAGCAAACCTAATGCAAGTACCGTGCCAATGCAAAATGCAAAAGATGCATAACTATGCAAAAGCAAAAATATTTTTGTATTTTTTGCAATAAATGAGATATGGAAGCAAATAAATGACTCTACAACCCCCAGACCTTGCAACCACTCACAAACAGAATCCAATCAAGGAAACAAGGTAAAAGAGACCTAATGCAATATTCTCAAATCAAAAAATGGATAAATGGATGACAAGAACAAAGCTTAAAAAATAAACTAAATGCAATCTCTGGTCAGAAACAAAGGGTGTATACAGACACCAAAATCATCCAAGAAGACTCAACAATCATAAAAACTCACCCAACAACCCTTAATCCTCCAACTAAGGCCCAAAATCAATGCATACATGACTGTTCTCAGTAAAAGAGTGTACATATGCAATTGTTCAAGGAAAACCCACGTGTATACGTGACTGTGAATGCAAAACCCGTGTACAGGAAGAAAAAGGAAGAAAAATAGGGCAAACAAACAAGATAAGACAAAATTTACTTCTTCAAGACCCTACTGGGAAAACATGCCCCCGGACTCGACACAGAAACAGGGAAATCAAGATCAATTCAAGTACATTGAATACCAAAAACCCCCAAAGAGAAACAACTAGGAACCTCCCCAGTATGGTCGCCAATTCTGTTACAGATAGAAACTTCCTATGGCTCAGGGTGTACCACAAGAGACAACTTTGACACTAGAAATCAATATTTCCCAATATGCAAGAGAAATCGAACATCTAACACTAAGGGATACCAAATCATACCTTGTTCCGGATGATTGAAGTAGATCCCCATTGAGCTTTCCAATTCACACTTGCTTTAGCAATTTTCTCTCAATAACAACAAACAAGACAAGAATGCTCTATAATAGCGTGTTAGACCTACTCTAGAATATATATTCAATGATGCATAAATAATTAAACACATCCATGGATTCAATATTCATATTCAATTGCACATAATTGGACAAGAAAATATATTTTATTAATAAAATCAGAGGTTACAATAGTGACAACCTCTATTGGCACGTCTACGAACTGGAGAAACCGAGTCCTCCACCTGGGCCTCCACCACCTCAATCCTCCATCTCTCGATAGCAAGCTCACAGGAAAATACAAGCTTCAGAATAACACAAAGTTCTCCAAAGGGACAAAGAGATGCAGAATCAAGTACAAGAAAACTATGGCAACAATGGACTATAGTTTCTGTTCTCTTCAATTCTTCCTCTTCAATGTATCCAAGGGGTTCCTTATATAGCACTCCAAAAGGGTAATGAAGAGTTGAATACAAGCGATCTCAAGGTATATGGAAGGCCAAGAGTCAAGATCTTTGGAATCATGTGAGGAAAACTCCAAAAATATTTGGACTTATACACACATCCCGATGTATACAGGTTTGAGGTCAAAAGTCACATGTACACGCGAGTATAGGTTTAAAAGTCGCGTACAACAAGAAATAGAGTTTTTAAGGGATGATCTTGGAACATCAAAGGATAATATAATTCCATGGGGTATAAAGATTCTACTGAGGGAAAGGGAAGGTCATAAATATGTTATCAACCATGTGTGGTAAAATCAGTTATAACATGATTAGTAGGATCAATGCTCGATCGCGGAGTGTAAGGAATAATTTCATACAAGATACCAGATTGTGAATAAATCAAATCCAATTGTTGGGTATTTAAAATGGCCTCTTCCTCCATAGTAACCCCCTAAGTGGAAACATCTTTATAAATTTAAGGTAAAAGTTACTTCAAGAACCACTCCAACAAAAAACTAGGAGGTATAGTAGCCTTGATCGTCCTCTTCCTCCTTCACCACTCTTGGATATGATCCAAAATTTGAGTGGATTTGATATTCCTAAAAGTAAACAAGAGATATCTTTTGACATCATATAGAACAGGAACTTGGAAGTGTATAAGGAATACTATTTCCAAATCATTGAAATGATAGTAAGAAGATAATGGTAGCTCAATGTTCAATTTTGTTGCTACCCCTATAAGTGTTATTTGGAAAAAACTTAGCCTAATCAAACAATCATTTATCAAATTCTAGGAGCATCATAAATGAAACGTTGTGACATGGTCCCTTGGGTCTTCACCACTTTTAAATTCAAACTTAGGAATGTTTGAATGTTACTCAATGGGGACAGGAGGCCAAGATGGATTGTCTTGCAATAAATCATTCATCAATTTTGATCATTCTAGCAAGTTCAAAGTTTCCAAAACATAGTAATCTAGGCTGTGTAGAAAAGGGATTGGGTTGCAGAGTTTGATGGGAGGAAAGTGTTGGTTTATCCCACAATACTGAGAGGGGGGGGGTGAATCAGTGTTGTATTTTTATAAATAAAATACACAAAAATAAACAATTAAGAAACAGATTCTATCGTGGAAACCTCAAGGTGAAAACCACCAACACAAACTCATTGATAAGATGAATTTTACAAAATTGTTTATCTGTTACTACAGAAAGGATGCAAAACACACCCTAGGTTTTTCCTGCAACTACATACTAGGATGCTACAACACCCCTATGGTTTACTTTCTGCTTCAAGAGACAAGGATGCTACGACACCATGTTCTCCAACTACGATTGGAAGGAGGATTCGACCCCCTGCAGACCTGTGTCCTACCCTAGCACCACCCTGCCAACCTGATATGATTTTATCAATCTTTTGGAATAGTTGTAAACTATTCACTTTGGAGTCTGTCAAGCTTACTAACAGAGACACTCAATTCTTTATACATTCATTTGTTTAAATACCCTATACTTATTTCATATCAACACAACTCTTCATAGTTATGCTCTTTCATTTTGGATCGTGACTATTTATTTCCAGATCCAAGAAATCATCATCTACCTGTTCAACCATCGCATCACTTTAGCAAAGGAAACGTTTCATTCTTCCCACAGCTCAGAATTCATTTTTGCAGCCCTATTTATCGTTTTCTGGTGCATCTGTAATATTCTTCACTAGATACAATCCAGAAAGTTGATCTTTTGTCTGGATCTCTTTGGACCATTGATCTATTCTACAAATTTCCTTTTTTAAATCATATTTCTGCACCAAGTTTCTATTTCAAGGATTCCCCACCATTGACCTTCATCGGGCTTCTTCTTGAGTGTCAATCTCCATATTGTGGGATGTTGACTGTCCGCTTTTTCCTTTCCGCACTACGGAATGCGAAAGTTGGTTTTCCACCGTTGATCTTCATCAAGCTTCTTCTTTATCGTCGATCTCCAAATTGAGGGATGTAGAATGTGGGATGCGATATTCCCTCAAATCGTATCTCGACTTTCCACAAACTCCTTTCTGCAAGATCCTTTCTACAAGCTCCTTTCCACAAGCTTCTTTCTGAAAGCTTTCTTCCGCATCGTCGATCTCTTGTAGAGTCTTTATTGACCTTCGATCTTATGGATTGTGGGTTGTGGATTGTGGGTTGATAAAATATTTAAATGTTACTTCCGCAATTCCCTTTCTGCATTTTTTGTTCCGCACCATCAATCTCTTTAGCAGAACTAATATCAGTTGTCCGATCTTTATCTTTTACGGAACTTTGGATTTTTTGCCTAACTATCGGAAACTATCCTTAATCGTCGGATCTAGTGCGGGAGTAATATAAGCCATCCAATCTTGTTTGTTGCGGAACTTCATCCTTCCACCTATCTTTTGTGGAACTGATCCTCGGTCGCTAGATCTAGGGCGGGAATAACCTCCACCATCCAATCTTAATCCTTCGCAGAACTTTATCACTTCGTATGTGTTTAAGCTCTACGCTAGTTCATTTAGAAACAACATTGGATGATCGATCTCAGTTGTTCAACTTGCTATAGGATTATCCATTTTCCATTCACCCTGCAACCTATAACATGGTTATTCCTTTGTTATTCTGGATACCTGCAACCTTCAGTATTCCACCATATCTTTGACTTTTGATAACTGATTTGACATCAATGACAACTAATTTACTCAACAATCTCCCCTTTTGGAATTGATGGAAATATATTTAATTATTCTCCCCCTTTGACACCAATGACAAAGAGACCTCTCTGTCTGATTGCTCTCCCGTGTCATCATATCTCCCCCTAAGTTTGTGCTTCCTTCTTTTATTGCTTTTGTAAAGGAATGGCTCTCAACTTTTTTCTAAGACGCTCTAAGGCTTCCTTAGGTAGTGGTTTGGTGAAAATGTCAACAATCTGTTCTTTTGTGTCAATGTATTCTAATCTGACAACTTTTTGAGATACCTGTTCTCTTAGATAGTGTTACTTGATTGGTATATGTTTTTTCTTAGAATGCATGATAGGATTTTTAGACATGTTTATAGCACTAGTGTTATCACAGTTGATCACTATTATATGTTCATATTTTACAAGTAAATCTTCTAGGGTTTGTTTCATCCAAATAACCTGAGTGCAACATGATGCAACAACAATATATTCTGCTTATGATGTAGAGAGTGAAATAGAGGATTGTGTTTTTTTACTTGACCATGATACTAAAAAATTTCCCAGAAAGAATGTTGCTCCACTAGTACTTTTTCCATCATCAACACTTCTTGCCCAATCTGCATCAGTAAACACTTTCAAGGTAAAGTATTGTCCTTTTGGATACCATAAACCATACTCCATGGTACTTTTTAGATATTTAAAAATCATTTGTACTACTATTACAAGTGTTTCTTTGGGAGTTGACTGGAATCTAGCCACCAATCCAACAACTTGCATCACATCTGGTCTTGTGGCTGTCACATATAGCAGACTGCCAATCATGGATCTAAACATGGTATGATCTACTTACGGAGATTCATCATCCTTACTTAACTTGCAACCAGTGACCATAGGAGAACCAACAGGTTTGGAATCTTCCATTTTAAACTTTTTCAACATATCTTTGATGTACTTAGTTTGAGAGATAAAAATTCCTTCGTCTGTTTGGTAGACTTGCAATCCCAAGAAGAATGTCAATTCACCCAACATTGACATTTCAGAGGCAAAGTGAAGATTTCTTCCAAAAATGATATCATCCACATAGACAACAACAATGATCATATTTTTATCTTCGATTTTTAGGTAAATATTACTTTCAGTGACCCCTGTTTTAAAACCTTGTTGTTTCAAGTAACTATCTAGTCTTGAAAACCATTCTCTTGGAGCTTGTTTGAGACCACATAGTGCCTTTTTCAGTTTACAGACATAATCTTTGTTTTCAGACAAGAGAAACCCTCAGGTTTTCAATATACACTCTTCTTCTAGTTTTCCATTTAGGAATGCATACTTGACATCCATTTGATTTACTTTGAAGTTTTTATGGCATGACAATGCTAAAAAAATTCTGATTGCTTCAAGTCAAGCTACAGGAGCATACGTTTCTTCAAAATCAATACCTTCTGCTTGGGCTTACAAACCAATATTTCTTTGTTCCTTATTACTTGTCCATATTGATTGAACTTGTTTTTGAGAATCAATTTGGTTCCTACAATGTTCTTATCTTTAGGTCTTGGGACAAGTTCCCAGGTCTCATTTTTCTCATGGATTTGACCCATTAATCACTTTTGTTGGCTTCTGTAAAGTTCTTGGGTTCTACTATTGAGAGCAGGGCTTGTTCCACATCGGGTATTTGTCTTCTTGTTTTGACTCCAACATTTTTATCAACCATGATCTGTGACTCTAGATGATGCTTTTGTACCCTTCTAGAAGGATTTTTAGTGTCAGGTCTAGGGAAGTCTTCATCATCTTCCTGTGTATCTTTGTTCTCTTTGTCTTCTTCTTCGTTATGAATTCTCTTGTCCTTTTGCAAGTATTTTATTTCATCATCACATGTATTTTCAATACTGTCAATATTTTTCTCTTTCCTTGGTTTTATATCATCTACTTTCACATCAACACTTTATACAATTTTATGTAACCTTTTATTGTAACACCTATATTCCTTTTTGGTGGATGAGTATCCTAAAAATATTCCTTCATCAGTCCTAGAGTCGGACTTTCCAAGGTCATCCTCATTTCTTTTTATGTAACAGTTATTGCCAAACACTTCAAAATATTTGACTGAGGCTGGTCTTCCATACCATAATTTCTAGGGGGTATTATCCTTATTCACTATGAGTTACCCTTTGTTAAATATGTACATAGCTGTGTATACAACTTCTCTCCAAAATGAATCTGACAGTTTTGCTTCATTGAGTGTAGTTCTGGCAGCTTCTTGGACTGTTCTGTTTTTCCTTTCAACAACCCCATTCTGCTGGGGCATTTTTGCAGCTGAAAATTACCTCTTAATTCCATGACCTTCACAGAACTATTGAATTCATTGGAGGTAAATTCTCCCCATTATCTGATCTAAGACACTCAATTTTCATACCCAACTCATTTTAAACCATTTCTTTGAAGATTTTAAAATTTTCAAAAGCTTTTGAATTTTCTTTGAGGAATGCCACCTAGGTCATGCTTGTGTAATCATCAATGAGAAACATGAAATAGCGATCTCCTTGCAAGATTTTAGTTCTGGTTGGTCCACGTAGGTCTATGTGTATTATTTCCAGAGGGTGTGAGGTCATATGTTCTTTTATTTTAAAATTGGCTCTTGTTTACTTCCCATGTTGACAATGTTTACACACAGAGTCTAGAGGAACTAGAATTTTTGGTAGATCTCTTACAACTTCCTTCGTTTTTATTTTGAAAATATTTTCAAAACCTAAATGTCCCAACCTTATGTGCCATAACCAACTTTATTCTACCATACTTAAGTAGAGTTGGTTTTCATTTTCCAAGGTGTATACATTATTTGTATTTCTCATAGCAATGCCAACGACCTTTCCTGATTTCTTATTCTTGATTTCACATTTTTCTAAGTCAAATATACAAAAGTGTCATTGGTCACATGTTTGACATACACTGAGAAGATTAGGCTTGAGGTTTTCAACTAGCAAACATTTTCTACTTTGATCTTGTTGTTGACAACAACTATTCCTTTGTCGATTATTTTGGAAGACAGACTGTCTCCAAAAGTGAATTTTCCCTTATTATCTTTTAGTGTTTTGAATTTGCTTGAGTCATCGATCATGTGTTTTGAACAACCACTGTCCAAGTGCCATAATTTTTGTCTTTCGGTTGAACATAAAGCAATCATGGAACTTTCCATTTCTTCCTTCTCTTTCCAATACTTCTTTTGTTTGGTTTTCTGCATTTTGATTTCAACAATATTCCTTGTAGGAGTCGTCAGTTTACAATCTCTTGCCATATGTCCATGGTTATTACATTTGTAACATTATATATCATATTTTTGGAGTAGTGTAAAAATATTCTTATTTCCCTTCATCTTATTACTTGATGACTTCTTCTTGTATTCAAAAGCCCTTCTTTCAGTTTTTCAATTTAAGGCTTTATGACCAAAATTATTACAAGAAAAAAGTGACTTAGAAGGATCTGTAGATATCTATTTGGTCTCTTGGGTGCTATATTATTTCTATTTTTATCTTGAGAATTTAAGCTTGGTTTCGTGCTTCTTTCCTTTTTAGTTGGAGGCTTTATATTTCAGCATAGCTTTTCTTACTTCCTTCTTGATTTGTGAAAAAAAAACTCTCTCGATTCTTCTCTTTAACAAACCCCAAACCAGACCTATCACTTGATGGTCTTTGGATACTCAAAATGTCATCTAGAATCCTTGAGCTATTCTCAAACTTTGACTTGATAGATTCTTCATCAAGATTTCTCTTGAATTACATGATTTCTTTTGCAAGCTTTTCATACTCTTGTATTCTTCTTTTGTGTTGTAGATTTAGGTCCTCTTCAACCTTTTTGGCATCTAGAAGTTGAGCTTCCAACTGAATGATGATAATATTTGACTGTCTGTTATTTTTGCTACATTTCTCAAGTTCTTCAAGGGCGCTAACAAGTTCATCTCTTAGGTCTACTTCTCCTTCTATATCTGAGTCATTATTTGAGGCTTGAGAATCTAGACCCATAAATAAAAATTAAGTTTCTTCAACTTCACTTCCATCTGAATCTTCACTGTCTTCTATGGTGTACATAATTTTCCTTTTCTCATAGGGTTTTTTCTTGTTTCCTGGTTTACCCTTTTTGAACTTCGAAGTTTCCTTATCTTCATTCTCATCTTGTTTAGTGTAAGTGCATTTAGTTGCAAAATTTCCAATCCTTCCACAATTAAAACACTTTAACGATAAATTCCTCTTTTATTTTCCAGTCCCTCTCTCATGTTTATTAATGAAAATATATTCCTCATCATTTGAGTTTTCTGATTGATTTTTTAAGGAGGATTTAAAAGTTGCTTCTTTTCTTGAAGATCCATTTTGTCATGTTCTCATCTCATACGTAGTGATAATTCCATGTAACTCATCCATTGTTACCTTTTTAAGATCATCTCGTTCTTCTAAGGTAGATACCTTTGGGTCATATCTCATTGGTAATGTTCCTAGTACCTTGCTTACCACTTCTTTTTCTTTTAATTTTCCTCCAAGCCCTCTGATTGCATTAACAAATTCATCTACACGAAGAAGGTATTCACTAATATTCTCTTCTTCTTTCATTTTAATACTTTCAAATTGACCTTTATACATTTGAAGTTTGGATTCTTTGACTTTTGATTCTCCTTCATAGATAATGTTCAACTTGTCCCAAGATTGTTTTGAAGATGTGCATTGCATAACTTTAGTAAACACCGAATTTTTTAAACCATTTAAGATTGAGTTTAGGGCTTTGGCATTACCTTCATATTCACCTAGTTCAACTGTGTCTGTAGGGTATTGGTTTCCTATTTTAAGCTCTTTTTCTGTTGCTTCCCAAACCTTCCATCCCAAGGACATCAGATGACACCTCATTCTTACACTCCAGTAAGCATAATTTTATCCGGTAATAGTGGAGGTTTGTTAGTGGAAAATCCTAATTCTTGTTGATCCATTGTGATTTTGGATAGGAACTTCCTTCTAATGGTTAAGCTGTTGTGAAGGAACCTACTCTGATACCAATTGTTGGTTTATCCCACAATACTGAGAGGGGGGGAGGGGGGGAATTAGTATTGTCTTTTTATAAATAAAATACACAAAAATTAACAATTAAGACACAGATTCTATCGTGGAAAACTAAAGGATAAAACCACTAACAAAAACTCATTAATAACATGATTTTTACAAAAAAATTATCTACTACTACAGAAAAGATGCAAAACACACCCTAGGTTTTTCTTGCAACTACATACTAGGATGCTACAACACCCCTATGGTTTTCTTCCTGCTTCAAAAAAAAATGATGATATGACACCCTGTTCTCCAGCTACGACTGGAAGGATGCTTCGACCCCTTGCAGACCTGTGGCCTTCCCTAGCACCACCCTGCCACCTTGATCTAATTTTCTCACTCTTTTGGAACATTTGTAAACTATTCACTTTGGACTCTATCAAGATTAATAACATAGACACTTAATTCTTTACACATTCATTTATTTAAATACCCTATACCTATTTCGTATCAATGCAACTCTCCATAGCTGTGCTATTTCATTTTGGATTGTGACTATTTATTTACAGACACAACCAATTATCATCTACCCATTAAATCATCGCATCACTTCAGAAAATGCAACATTTAGTTCTTCCCACAGCTCAGAATTCATTTTTGCAGCCCTATTTATCATTTTATGGTGCATCTGTAATCTTCTTCACTAGATACAATCCAGACAGTTGATCTTTTGTCTGGATCTCTTCAGACCGTTGATCTATTCTACAGATTTACTTTTTTAAATCCTATTTCAGCACCAATTTTATGTTTCAATGATTCCCCACCATTGATATTCATCGGGCTTCGTCTTGAGCGTCGATCTCCAGATTGCGGGATGCAGGATGTCGACTGTCTCCATTTTCCTTTCCAAAAAATCATTTCCACACTGCAGAATGCGGAAGTCAATTTTTCAGCATTGATCTTCATCATGCTTCTTCTTGATCGTTGATCTCCATATTGCGGGATGTGGGATGCAAGATGCGATATTCCCTCAAACAGTATATCGACTTTCTGCAAACTCCTTTGAGCAAGCTCCTTTCCGCAAGCTTTATTTTGCACCATCGATCTCTTGCAGAGTCTTTCCTGACCTTCAATGTTCCGGACTGCGGGTTAATAAAATCTTTAAATGTTACTTCCGCAATTCCCTTTCTGCATTTTTTCTTCCACATCGTCAATCTCTTTAGTGGAACTAATCTCAGTCGTCCGATCTTGATCTTTTACAGAAATTTGGATTTTCCACCTAACTATCAGAATTAATCCTTAATCGTCGGATCTAGTGCGGGACTAATATAAGCCTTCTGATCTTGATTGTTGTGGAACTTCATCCTTCCACCTACTTTTGTGGAACTGATCCTCAGCCACTAGATCTAGGCTAGGACTAACCTCTGTAGTATAATATTAATCCTTCATGGAACTTTATCACTTTGTACGTGTTTAACCTCTGTGGTAGTTCATTCTAGAATAACATTGGATGATCGATCTCAATCGTTCAACTTGCTATAGGGTTATTTGTTTGTCATTCACCCTGCAACTTGCAACCTGTAACAACGTTATTCCTTTGTTATTTTGGATACCTGCAACCTTCAGTCTACCATTGTATATTTAACTTTCAATAACTGATTTGACATCAATGACAAATAATTTACTCAACAGAAAGTCCACCACCAAAATGCAGAACAAGATGGTTTGGTTTCCCCCCAACCATGATGTGCAAAGTGACAACATTCTGAAAAGGGTTCCACCCAAGTTTTTGATTAATTACTCCCCCCATGCCTTGTGTCCAATTCCACTAAGGTTGAGTAACATTACCTCCAACTAGAATACCATTTGAGGGGATAGTATTAGTGCCCCCTCCACTAAATAGTGAAAAGGAATTACTACTGGAAAGTATAGTCATTGATTGAAAACCACCTAATTGAAAGTTGAATCCTGTAAATGTGTTTGAACCCGAAACAAGCCCAGTAGTTTGGGAAGACATAGGATTTATATAAGGAGAGGATGGGGGGATATGTTCCCCAAACTAAGGAAAATTTTTATAAGATAAGGTGAAACTACTAGGACCAAAAGCATAATTATAGAAAAAAGGAGTAGATTTAAAGATACACTTGGTATCCCTATCATAGATGCGCTAGATATAGAGGCATTGGAACCAAAGGGTATTAAAAACAAAGTACTCAAAAGATGAGTAACTGAAGACCTTGTAGGTATAGAAACCAAAATGAAAGTCACAACCGGGGAAGTAGTAGCATGAGTTGTGCTACGCATCTAAGCACTAACATGAGTAGGAAATAATACTCCTACATTATGGAATATGAATGGGTGTGTAATTATGTTGACCCTTAACCTAGATGACCCATTATTAGACCTCTAGTGATCCTATAAGAACTTGACCTAGGTTCAATGAAAGGATGAACCTGCACTAAAACTAGACAATATATTCAAGTTATAGGTGAGTTGAAAAGTCCAACATAACCTGTGGTTTATATATTTTCAATCGTAGTAGTTTTTAAAGCTATGAAATCATGATTCATTCTCCATTCCAATCGTGTTCATTTGAGACTGGGCCTCATGTGTTAAGGTAGGATCCCTGAGTAGAACTTGATAAACCTGGAGTAGAATTCTTGGGTTGGACACAAGAATGACTAAGCCTTAAGTGTAAAAGGTTATTCCTCATGTGTTAAGGTGAATTATTTGATATTTCAAAGTGATGATGTTGTATATTCTTGCTGGACAAGGATAAGGACTTGTGTGTCAAGTTGAATCCTCATACATCTGAGGTGGTCCTCTGGTGTAGAGGTGATTCTTTGCATGTCAGAGCATTAATGTTGTGATGTATTACTAACCATGGTCATTCAAGATGGATAAAGCTATTAAGTCTCCTATAGAGACCAACCACCTCTAGAGTGAATTACTTTAGCATATGATCACTTGGTCAGAGTGAACATATGATCACTTTAGCATATGATCACAACATTAGACAAATATTCTTATTATAATTTGACATGGTAGATAAATTAAAGTTAGCACATATTGACCATGCAGAAAAGATAAGAGATAAAATACAAATTCATATAGAACAAAGAGAATTCAAATTGCTCATGAGAGGACTTCATTTAACTAAAGAGAACTCAATTTTTTAAGGTTTAAGTTAAAGCTTAAGTTAAAATAACAATGTATGCATGATTTTATTAAAGGAGAACTCATGGTGGTCACTTCAGTAAAATCAATCAACATGACTAAAAGACAACACTTTAGTTAAACTGAAAGATGGCACTTCAGTTAATTAAGTGTTTGCATGACGACACTTGAGTTATTACATTATGAAACTTGAGTTAACATCCTAACTAATTGGCCAAGCAATCAATTAGAAGGTGTGTTCATCATGAAGTCATTTAAGCATGATTTAACGTTAAAAGTTGAAAACCATTGTGTATCATGTTATGTGGGATTGAAAAAATCGAAGCACGACACAATTCCCTAGGAAGGAAATTTGTTATTTATGCATGGGCGACTATTTTCCCATGCACTGATTCGCTATTTATTACATAGCATTGGTTTTGGAAATTTATTATTGTGTTCGACACATTGCAAAGTGAATACAATTGATATATCTTCTTTATTGCTCAATATCTACACCTCATGTGTTTTTTTCTCTCTTATCTTGCACCTAGGGTGCCAAAAGAAATATGTTATTGTAAAAGACATTCTCTTCTATCTATCATAACTATACTCTGAAGATTTGTTAGGGTTTTTCATCCTCATAGTTTTGAGGGTTTTTCCATAGGGTAAATCATGTGTTATGTTTGAATGTGTTATGTGATTGAATGGTTCATTTATCCAGTATTTCGATGCTTAAATAATTAAAGATATAAGCTCAACATATTTGCAAAAAATAAATAGTAGTGTGTGGTATAGGAGTGTTGTTCCTGATAGGGTCAAGTTCCCCAAGTATTTCAATAAAACCAGTGGGCTCAAAAGAGCCACTTGTGTTTATATGACACATTTGAGGAGGTGATGGATATTCAAAAGGGATAGAAGGAATATTTTGAATCCTCCTATACTAAAGGAGTGGCTGATCTTCCAATCTTAAGAATTTAAAAAAAAAAATCCTAAAGAAAACTAACACATAGAGAGAGAAACAATACACCACTATACAAAATTCCTAAAGAGATAAAATAGGAAAATTGATAAGCCTTTTGAAGTTCTATTATGGGTTGATTAATTCCCACCACTAGAATAAACAAAGGTTGAAGTTAGTTACTCGGGTCATTTGTGTTTCCCTTGTTGGTCTAAGTGTTTCACTAGACAAGTCTAGAAAACACCATCTAAGGGTACCAATGCTCTGCACTCAAATTTCCTTCGAGATAGTTGTAGAAAATCCTCTACTAGCCCCTGTGTATGATCCTAAGGACAAGACACTATGGATACCAATATGTATTCCACATCTGAGGGAATCATCGTCATTTAGGGTCATACGTATGGGTAGGGTAACTAAGCTTGAAACTCTAAAACAACACTATGTGTTGATGGAATTCCTTACACATGTAAAACTGTTTATTCTTGATTAGGAATCAGAGGGATCTTCTCGAAACCTAATCTCACAAGGTCTTGTATTTCACTCTAGTTTAAGAGGAGCTTCTCAACCACACTTCATACAGGATTGGATTTCCTATCCTTGAGAAAATACCCACTACACTTCAAAAGTTTTAAGATTATATTGGGTTGTTAACTGAAAACCTAGCCCAAGATTCTACAACTTAATATAAATTGGTGAACCCTACCAGAAGATGTTTTTTTTTTAGTAAGCAAAGAATATATATATTACCGTATGGTACAAAAGGAGAATAAATTCAATCCCAACCAGCTGAAAGAGCCACGTTGGACCAAGAATTTCTTCAGATAGTTCATTCTGTCATTTCCCCAATTCCTAACTCCCCTTATCTCTCTAAGATTCTGGTCATCCAGACCCCTTCCCATGTTACCATCATTACTAGAAGAACTATTACATAACCAATTAACATGATGCCTCTCGAACCAGTTTCCATACAGAGACAAATAGCTGGTGATGGCTTCTCTCTTGATTACCCATTCCCACCAAAAACTATTACATTCATATATTGTCAAAACCATATTCATTATAAGCATAAGGAAAACAAATTTCACCGGCCGAGCATAGAAAACAGAAATAAAAACAGACGAAAAACCAAAAACACAACCGTTCCAAGGGCCTTACTGTGGCTGAGGATAAATAGGTGAGGATGGAGGCACTGAGGGATGCTCCCCCATGATCCCCAAAAATTCACCCACAATCAAATCCAGCATTTTGAATCCCGCAACACACTCTTGCTGTCCTTGTCGAATCATGGATAGTGCTTTGCGAATTCCATGTGCCAGGTGCAAATTATTTTGGATATCCCACGCCAACAGGATACGCACCATCCAGAACAAACTGGATGCTAGAGGCTGCACCTGATGGGTCTCATATTCATGAATGAGCTCAACTTCCTTAACAACAATAATGGCTTCCACCCTTGCTGGGGTTTCTTCCATATATTGCGCTCTGCAATTGAATGACAGAGGAGTTGGGCCTTCTTCCATAGGTGAGGCACTACCCGATGAGCAGGTCTGGGGTAAATTTCCTCCTTCCACTCTACCCTGTTGCCCCTGGTGACACTTCCCATGCCATTGTTGAGCCATTCTATCACAGAGCTGGTAATTTCGAGAGGCCTGCACAAGAATATGATCAAAGCTAAGATTAACCCTAGTGATCCCCTCTCTATCCCGGGATGAATAAATAGCCTTTCTCTTAAGCTTGATGATGTAACCATCCCTCATCTGCATCGGTTGATGTTTCCTTTTCACTCCCTGTGAAACTTCTGCCTTACAATTCTGCAACCAAATGATCTCCATCGGATCCTTCTCTCTGTGTGAAATATTAACAATACTATCCCCCATTAAAGGCCTCCTAGAACAAGACTTACTACTATTGATAGGCCAAGTGCAAAGAATCGATAACTCCCCACTGGTAAACCCAAAAATTCTGATCCCTTGTACCTCACTATACCTCGCATGCATGGAGGAAGATGTTTTTATAATTGAAGGCCCAACGTCGGATCATCCTCGTCACATCGAGCGTGCATGCCACCATCCCTCTCCAAATCACTCAACCGCTTACCACGTGTCCTAGCCTTAGCCACATCTTGCGAGAAATAAATGCCAATTGGTGTGTAGGTATCGTCACCATCATTCCATCCTAACACAGGGATGTGGAGAAGGGCTCCAACATACCGAATCACATGGCAATGAAAAGCTTCCCGGAAAGGACGAGAGAGCTGCGTGTGAGGGGGGAAGAGTCATATGGAACTGAAGAAGATGGAACTTGAGTGCATATGTCCTACATCAAGGGATGAGGAGAGGACAATTTTTTAGGATGGCCAATGTATGTTACCAACATCGACCCCCGCTAGCGCTTCACATTTCCTCCATAACAGACCATCTCTCTTGTCGTCAGTTTCCTCTGCATGGAAGGAACTTATGTTTCCAACCCCTTTGTTTGCTAAGGCGTCTGCCACCCTATTTCCTGAATGTTTTACATGCAAGAACCGAAGCGTAGGATTGTCCCTTAGACAGCTTCTTAGTGTAGTAAGCCTGCTCCCATCGTCAGTTTTTGGAGACCTAGATTATGGTCGCTCTGTTCCGAATCCTTCTGCCCATGTTGATGACCGCCTGTGAGTCCCCTTCTGCAATTAGTGGGGTTCTCTGGTTTTGTAAGGCCCACGAGACACCATTTATGAGGCCTTCTAGCTCTACTAGGTTATTACTGTTGGTGCCTAGGGTTCCCCAATAGATGCTGAGAATTATTCCCTGTGAGTCCCTTATCGCTCCGCTGAAGCTAGCCGAACTCGGGTTCTCTTTTGTAGGCCCATTGAAGTTCAAATTGAAGGCACCCGTAAGAGGATTTTGCCAAGAATTAGAGCTGCTCGACTGCTTAATCATATTGTCGAGTCGTGAATTGTTCACAGGTAAGTCCCTGATTCCCCACACGTGAAGGATGTGTTTTTCTATTTCTTCTTCCTCAAAATCCTCTTGAGTCCATGGGGTTAGCGTTATAGTTTCCTTTATATGAGATTCTATGATCACCCATATTTCTTCAACTTGTCACTTTTTGTTTTCAAAAAATTTTAAGTTCTAGGTTTTCCACATTTCCCAGAGCACAAAGCCTAGAAATAGCTCCCAGATTCTATTTACTATTTTGTTTTAGAATATGTTCTTTGGCCACTCAGTTATTTTTATGTCGGGGATTCCTTTATGTCTGTGATTTTGTTTAAACAATCTGACTCCTCTGTCCCATATAGCATCCGCTATTGGGCATCCATCCAATAGATGATTTATAGTTTCATTGTTATTTTCACATAAGCTGCATCTTCAAGGTCCCAAAATCCCCCAAACTTGTATGTTATCCTAGGTGAGAATTCGGTGTTTGAGAATGAGCCAACAAAAAAGCTGCGACCTTGGGCCACCATTTCCCTCCCCAAAGTTTTCTCCATTTTGCTTCCTTTTCCAACGTGTGAGCTTCATTCAACACCCCTATGGCCTCTTTAATGTTGAACATTCCAAGATTGGAATTGCTAGGATTATTAATCCTCCCTTATCCACATTTGGTCATATGTCTAAATCAGGAGTCATGTCTAAATCAAGAGTCCGTCCAGTCTATTTTTAGTCACTAGCACCATTAGGTCCACTTGGCCTAATTAGGGCACATGTTTCAATTACTAAAGTGTGGGGAACACTAATTGAGGCCTACTTCCACTGGTTTCATCTACATGCATCAGTTTAGGAGCCTCCTAGACCAATCCCTACAATTTAGGAGCCACTGGGAGTGCCGATACCAACCAAGGTCAGTTGAGTTGAGTTGGTGACTAGTCAAGCTAATATAGGAGTCAGTTACATTCAGTTCTAGTCCTCTACATTCAGTTAGCACTAGGTTTGCATGGATGCATGTAGGAGGGGCTCATTTCTCACCTACCACAGTCAGTTAGCCTTGGTCAACACTAAATGTAACACTTGAGTTGTGTTTTAGAACTCCAATGAACTCCGGTTATGGTTTAGACAAGGTCAGTTAACTATTGAGTCCTTCGACAGTGATTTAGACAAGGTATTAGTTACCTACAGTCAAGTAGAGTCTAATCAATTCGAATTTCCTCATGTGGATTCGAATTGCATGTGGCTATTTAAGCCATTGTACTTCATTGTAATTACTATCTAATTAGTCTTTGATTAATGAAAAGCGTTCACATCTGCAAGCCATTTTTGCACTATTTCATTCTTCAATAAATGAGTAAATTGTGTGATCTATCCTGTGAGTTATGTGTTTGTCCACAAATCTATGTGCTCAATTTAATATGGTATCAAAACCTCTGTGGACAAGGAACTTCTCCTCCTCAGATCTCCTACTGGATCATTTTTTAGGAAAATTGCTCCTTCCAGCTCTGCACCAGAAGTAGAAGGCTTACCACTTAATACCCCAAGTTAAGGAATTTTTTATCAAGCTTGATCAACTATGTTGGGTGTGATGAAAACCTAAAATGTGCAGGTTTTCAACCTTACGGTGCCCCTTTTTTGTTTTTGCAAGTACAACTTCGAATGGATTCATCAGTTCCTCTTCTCTCCCTATTCTCAAACTATTCAGAATGGAAGAAGAAGATGATTACATCTCTGATGAGATGAGGTCTCTATGGGGTGTCTATTGGAATCAATAAAGAGTGTTTTAGTGAGAATGACTAGATGAATAAATGTGATGGAGCTTTTGGAAGAATAGCACGGGGTATTTCTCCTAGCTTGCGCTACCTCAGTAGATCTATTGAAGACACAAAGGAACTCTGGACAAGATTGGACAGAACCTTTGGAATGATTGATGAGGATCATAATAGAACTTTGGAGAGAATATCCAGAACCATAAGAATTCTTGATCCAAAATTCTCAACCTCCACTCTCTCTGATGAAGTTGTTCAAAATGAAGAAGAACCAGAATCTTCTACATAGTCAATTCGAATTGAAGACAGTCTCCATGCAGTGACTCCTTCTCCTGATGCTCCGAAAGTTCATGAGATCTCTGATATATCATCTCCTCATATTTCTGAAACATAATAATACATTCGAATCTATGATATTGAAGAAAAACACTACTGCACTTCCATGCAAAAATTCACTGGTGATTTTCCTTTGAATTCTGTGCAAAATTTGCCAGTAATTGCTTCTGAAAGTGAAGAGAAATTTGATTTTTCTCCCTCTAATGTTGCTTCTGGTGTGAAAATTTGTGATCAATTGGATATTTTTGAATAAATATCATTTTACCAGAGTGATCAATTCACTCCCCATGATCTAGATCTTCCAGCAAATTCCTGTAGGATTGCATGCACCAAAATTCAGAATTTTGAAGAAGAAGAAAGTTGTGCATCCACTGTCTCGGTTAACCATTTATTTGAATATGATATTAACCTTATTGGATCTGATATGATATTATTTATATATGATCTAATATTTCTTGGTTTAATATATCAAATTCATAATCTTTCAGTACTACTTGTAGTTGTTCTCATCAACGGTGTGAAGAAATAAGTACCGCAAGTCTCCTACAAAACTGTTGCTGGGGATTTGATTTCATTTCACAGTTTTGGATCTGTTGTGAACCTATTTAGATATGATTTAATTTCTTATCTGATATTATTTGGTTCATATTCTAAAATCATATAGGTTCACAACTTTCATTCATGCTTGTAGCTGCTCTCACCAATTCCGGTGTGAAAAATCAAGTACCACAATTCTTCCTCAAAATTGTTGCTGGGGATTTGGTGTTAGTTTCCTCTTATGAGGTTGCTGATATTTTATTATGTGATTCATTAGCTATTTCAGATGCTATATCATACTATGTATCTCAATCATTCGCTCTCAATGGTCCCAGTGCTTCTCTACCATTGATCACATGCTCATCTCCTCATAGAACTGGTAAAGAGGAATATTTTCTGCATCCGCTTGGACACTTGCTCCTAACACTTGGGGATGTTCTTACCACTCATGGTTTTCTGTTCATGGATTAAAAATATCAGTTTATTGAGTGTTCCTCACATGTTCTAAATCCTCAAGAACCTTTTCTCACTTATAAATTGACTTCAGTTGCTCTACATGGGTCCAGTATTCATCTGGCATCTATCTATATTTCTGATTTAGTTGAGCATATCATTCTTCTTCCAAAGAAGAATATTCCTCCAAACATAATTATAGAGAGGTTCACATGCCAAGCCCCAGGATACCTGTGCAAAGAAGAACCAGATTGATCCTGATTATACCTACTTAATTAGAGGGGGGGATTTTTTCCCATGTGGTTTTTTCCCCAGCACCTTGTTTTTGAGCAGTTACTTTACTTTACTTGATGTAATGGGTGACCT
>LPNX010521804.1:42955-80094 GCA_001517045.1 Pseudotsuga menziesii
TAAAGAAGTATTTCAAGCAAAAATACCTCTCTAATTGGTATTATGATGACAAGATTAAGGAGTTCCATGAGCTGAGATTGGGACATCAAACCATGGACGAGTATGCAAATAATTTCTTAGAGTTGTTGAGGTATGTCCGGTACATCAGAGATGAAAAAGTGAAGGTCCAGCATTTTCTGAGTGGATTACCTCAGTCTTATAAAGATAGAATTGAGTTTTATGAACCTAGAACTCTTGAAGAAGCAATAAGGAAGGCTAAGTATTGCTATGAGCAAAGCAAAGGTAAACCTGATTACCATAAGGCATGGAAGGAAAAGAAGAATGAGAAGTTTGACCAAAGAAGGAAAGGTTTCAAACCTTCTAACTTCAGGAATCAGCAGAAGCAGCCATCCCAAGCTGCGAGTAAACCAGTTGGAGTGATAGGGGAAAAACCTAAGGATCCACAATAGAATAGAGGACCACTTCAATGTTGGAAATGTGGAGGACCCCACATGCGCAGAAATTGTCCACTCGAGAATGAGAGTGCAAGACCGGCTTACCACATTCAAGAAATAGAAACAATGGTCCAAGTAGCAAGGGCAGTCCCTAGGATTTATGCAGCACTGGAGGACTGTCAGGAAGATCACCAGTGAGCTATGGTTGAAGTTGTAGGTAATATTGTTGAGCATTCTGTTTCTATTTTGATTGACCCTGGTTCTACTCACAGTTACATTAATCCTAGAGTAGTGGAGATTTGTGCTTTTAATAAAGTAAAGCATAGGAATTCTTGGATAGTTCAGCTAGCCACTGGAACTAAGAGAAAAGTTAGTGAAGTGGTAGAGAAATGTCCATTGGTCATGAATGGATTGGTCACTTGTGTAGATCTGAATGTTCTACCACTTGGTTCCTATGATGTTCTCATTGGAATGGATTGGTTAGAAGCTCACAAGGTGAAGCTTGACTGTTACAATAAGAATTTCGAATGCATGAATGAAGAAGGGAACCTAGTAGTTGTGAAAGGTATTCCAAAGGTGATTTTAGTATGGCAGGTTTCAACAATGCAGTTAAAAAAGTTCTGTAGGAAAGGTTGCTAGTTGTATGCAGCCCATATTTTGGAGACATTAGGAAATGAAACTCCGAGGTTGGAGGACTATCAGGTGTTACAGGAATTCAGGGACATGTTTCCTGATGAGATTCTAGGGCTTCCTCCAAAGAGGGACATTGATTTCACTATTGAACTTGTGCCAGGAGAAACACCAGTGTCCAAGGCACTCTACAGGATGAGTAACCGAAGATGCTAGAATTGAAGATGCAACTGCAAGAGTTGTTGGAAAAGAAGTATATCCGACCGAGTGCGTCTCCTTGGGGAGAACCAGTTCTGTTTGTAAAGAAGAAAGATGGTACACTCAGGTTGTGTATTGATTACAGACAGTTGAACAAGGTTACTATGAAGAATAGATATCCTTTTCCTATGATTGATGACCTCTTTGATCAAATGAGAGGAGAAAGGGTATTTTCCAAGATTGACTTGAGGTTTGGTTACCATCAGGTGAGAATCAAGGATGAATACATTCATAAGAAATCCTTCAGGACAAGGTATGGGAATTATGAGTTTGTAGTGGTACCATTTGGTCTCACGAATGCACCAGCTACATTTATGTGCCTTATGAATAGAGTCTTCAGTAGATATTTGGATAAGTTTGTTCTTGTTTTCCTTGATGACATTCTTGTTTATTCTAAGAATGAGGTGGAGCATGAAGAGCATTTGAGACTGACATTGCAATTGCTCAGGGAGAATCAGCTGTATGCAAAATTAAGCAAGTGTGACTTCTATAGAGATAGAATTCAGTATTTGGGTCACAATATCTTAGAGGAGGGTATATATTTGGACCCTGAAAAGATTGAAGCCATTATGAATTGGCCTACTCCAAGAAATGTGACAGATGTAAGATCTTTTATGGGACTTGCAGGATACTACCAGAGGTTCATTGAGGGATTCTCCAAAGTTGCACATGCCATCACTTCTTTAAAAAGAAGGGGATAAAGTTTGAATGGACATCGAGGTGTGAAGAAAGCTTCTAGAAATTGAAGAATCTTCTCACCAGTGCACCAGTATTGAAAGTTGTAGATCCAGAAAAAGACTTTGTGGTGTGTACCGATGCATGCGGACAAGGGCTTGGAGGAGCCCTTATGCAGGAAAACCACGTGATAAGTTATGAGTCAAGAAAGCTGAAGGAGCATGAGAAGAACTATGGAACTCATGATCTAGAGCTTGCAGCCATAGTACATGCCCTCAAGATGTGGAGGCATTACTTGATGGGTAGAATATTTGAGCTCAGAACAGACCATTGTGGTCTGAAGTATTTGTTTGATCAGCCTACTCTGAACGCTAGGCAAGCAATCTGGCTGGAATTTTTATGTGAGTTTGATTTTGAAATCAAGCACATAAAGGGAAGAGAGAATAAGGTAGCCAATGCACTCAGCAGGAAGATGCAGGAAATGCATGTGGCATCTCTTAGTATTTGCCAATCGGATTTGAGGCAACAGATTGTTAGTCATGCTACTGGAGATGAATTGTATGAGCAGGTAAAAGACAAATTGCAGCAGCAAGGTCTTGAGAAGAGGTATGAGGGATATAAATTGGAAGAAGATGGACTTCTTACTTATAAAGGCAGAATTTATATTCCAAATGTAGCAGATTTGAGGAGAGTTATTATGGATAAAATCCATCAAGCTCCATTTCTGGTCACCCAGGATACCAAAAGACAATTGCTATAGCAAGAAGGCAGTACTTTTGGCTAGGAATGAAAAAGGACATGGCTGAATACATTTCCAGGTGCATGAAATGTCAACAGGTAAAGGTTGAGCATCAACACCCTGCAGGTTTGTTGCAGCCTTTTCCAGTTCCATAATGGAAATGGAAAGTTATTTCCATGGATTTTATTACAGGATTGCCGATGACTTGGAGACAACATGATTCCATCATGGTTGTGGTAGACAAGTTGACTAAGGCAGCGCATTTTATACCAGTTAAGTCTACGCATAAGATGGATGACATTGCAAAGATCTTCATGAAGGAGATTTTCAAATTGCATGGATTGCCGAAGGCAATAGTCTCTGACCGTGATGTCAAGTTTACTTCCAATTTTTGGAAGGGGTTATTTGCATATTTGGGTACAAAGCTAAACTTCAGCACTGCATACCATCCTCAAACAGATGGGCATATAGAAAGAGTTAATCAGGTGCTCGAGGACATGCTTCGCATGTACGTGATGGACAAACCAACCAAGTGGGAAGATTACTTACACTTGGTAGAGTTGCTTATAACAATGGATAGCAGGCATCCTTGGAGATGAGTCCGTATGAAGCTTTGTATGGTAGAAGGTGTAGGACACCTGTGACTTGGGATAACCCAGTGAATAGGGTTGTGCTTGGGCCAGAATTGCTCAAGGAAATGGAGCAAGAGGTTGTGAAGATCAGGCAAAATCTGAAAGCAGCACAGGATAGACAGAAAAGCTATGCAGATAAGCATAGGGTGACCAGGGAGTTCAGTGTTGGGGATCATGTTTACCTCAGAGTGAGAGTAAAGAAGAGTTCCTTGAAGCTTGGAAGTTGTGCCAAGCTGTCACCTAGATATTGTGGGCCGTTTGAAGTGCTTGAAAGAATAGAACCTGTTGCATATAGACATGCATTTCCTGCTAGTACTAGAGCTCATAATGTTTTTCATGTTTCCTTGCTTAAGAGATATGTACATGATCCTAACCATGTGATAAATTGGGATGTGATTTAGGTGGAACCTGAGGGAGAGTTCTGAATCAAGCCAATGTGCATCCTCGACAGGAAGGTCACAATGCTCCGGAACTGGGCCATAGGGTAGGTAAAGGTGCAATGGGAGCACTATGGACCTGAAGAGGCTACATGGGAGCTGGAGGATGCCATGCAGCTGGCACATCCATTTTTGTTCAATTATGCGGAACACTGAGGCGGTACCAGTGTAGCATTTTGTTCAAATTTTGTAAAGCACTGAGGACAGTGCTATTGAAGGGGGGGGGGGGGAATGTAACACCCCGGTTTTGACCCCGATTCATTAAATGTACATGATGTATATATTGTAATTAATCATGGTGCGGAGCTAAAGGCAAAATCCCCACCATCAATTTGTTTGTGTTATGTTTCGGCGATTGGAATCGTTGCCGATGGTATATTGTGATATACAACACATATTAGTTTTGGCATCATGTAAATATGCATTTTTAATTAAATGAACTCCAACCAGCTATGCTCACTGCAACCATAACGAAAAGGGCATGATTTTCCCAGGGATAAGGGGGGGGATTGTTAAACTTTGAACCTATGGGGAAAAGCCATGTGTTAGCTATTAAACCCTTTTGACTTGCCCATCTTTCCTTGTCTTATCCAACTACCATTTTAATTCTCTGCAGAGTAGTTGAGGCAGTTATGGCTGAGGAGTGGAGTGTGGCAGGACTGTCATTCCTTTCCCACACACACACTCCACCAGCAGGTTGACCCTCACGTTGGAAAGGAAAACCACCACCGCCATCACTCCATGCAGACTCTCCACTCTCTCCACTACGCCATTCTCTCCATTGTTGGCTCATCCTCACGCAAGAAAAACGCCCTGTGTCTCACGCAGGGAATTCTTTCTGTTTGATCTCACGCAGCCAGGAGGGGAGTTTTTTTTTGGGCTGTCATTCACGTTTTCCATAGAGTGGGATCTAGTGTGTTTTCCCTCTGTATTTTGGGGTCTGGTGTAAATTTTCCCTCACGCACAGGTTGGGAGCCTGATTTTCTTCTCCATTGTGGTCTGTGTAAGTTTTCCCAGTGTCTTCATTGTTGAGAACAAGCTGTTGTTTCTCCATGCTGATGGTTGTGTCTATTTTTTACGTTTTGGGCTACTGTGTGTATGTGCTTCCATACTGATTTTTGGATTGTGTAATTTTCCCGTCACTTCATTGTTGATCCGGGGCGGTAGTTTCCCCACATGGTTTGTTTGCTGTGATTTCATTTCACATCTTGGAGCTGTTGTAGATTACTATTGAGTCGTTTTGGCCACGATAGGGCCAAGAATGACTAAGGAAATTGATTTCCCTTTTCCAAGTGGTGAATAGCTTGTTTGGTTGCGTATATCCAGTGGTTGGTCTTCGGACTGTGTTGGAGTGGGGATGGGGGCTTGGTTTGCTTAATAAACTTGGTGTGTTTGGGAACCACACAAATAGAGCTAGAGGGTTGGCTTTATTCTCCACAACCCCTGAATAGCACTAGAAGGGAATTCAGGGCCTGAGGGATTGTGCAGTAGAGAAGGGACTGATTCCTTGTGTTAGGTGTGTGTGGGTGTCTTAGAAGTCAGGCTAGTTCTGGTGTAGGTGTCCCTAGCTCTGTAATGAGCTCACCAGATTAGCATTTAGCCTTTCCCATCTCCTTGATGGCTTGATAAACCTGACCATGTTGGCTTGTCTATCTTGTTGATGGCCTAATAAACCCAATTATGTTGGCTTGGCTATGTTTTGTGTATCCTTGGCTATGTGTAAGCCTACTTGTTCCTTATTCCTTGGGGAATCATGCCCAGCTCGGGGGTGGCAGCATTGTTGAGAGTTTTAGGAGCATGCTAGCCTATGGTTGGGTGGAACGTTGTAGCGACGAAGCTGGTTGCGGGACAAGTTCTTTATAAGATAAGTAATCTTGTCCATTTCACTTCTGCAATCATATTTACTGTTAATAAATTATGATGAACATGTTGAATGAATGAATGTACGTTTGCTTCCGCTATGTATGTGAATGATTATGCATCTTAGCATGTTTTATGTTCAAGCATTTCATTTTTATATATTTATCCATGTTCATGGGGCGGTTTTCCTGGATGGTTAATGCCATGGTAGCGTCCTCTTCGCCGGTCAAAGGGTCGGGAACATCACACTTCATCGATTTGGCCTTGATTATCACTTTTTCTAGTAATGTAACTTGTTATGGAAGTATATTTTTGGGGATCTTCTCTGAGCATGTCATTTCCAGCCCTACCATATCCATATGTCCTATCTCCATTTCTTCCTCTTCAGCTTCCGGTGTCTTGTTATCATCTTCTTTCATTTCCTGAGGCTCTTCATGTATCTAGATCTTTGTGCTTAGATCAGTTTCTTAGGTCTACTGGTTTTGGATCTTTTCTTCTTTCTAGATTATAGTCCGCTTAGGTTCTTGGAGGGCTTCAAACCTATTTTTTCGTTTGGACTTTCTTAAATATTTCAGGGATGTAGTCTTCTTGGATGATATTTTCTTGTTTTGGACTCAGATAAACCCCTCAGAATATTGATTTTCTTGTTCTTTCATCCCTTTTGGATTTTTGTTCTATGGGAACTCTATGAACAAGTGTCTATTCTCATAACATCACCTACATCTGAATGGAATCAGTTCGTAGTCGATTTCTTGAAACCAATCCTCATCCGCTCATGTTAAGTCAATTCCATCTGGAAGATCCTTCGATATATCAAGATAGATGCAAATCTGGGAAGATGAAGTATACCTTCTCTGTCAGGTTTTCTTTGAGACTTTGACAAAGTTCCCTAGGATGTTCCCAATGTCCGTCAAAATTTCTTCTTTCCAGTACTCCGTCGAAAGGGAATACATTCTGATCCAGACCGGGGCTATTGTGATATTTTCCTTGTCTGGATTAAATATTTCTTTCCACGGTCTTAAGAACAGACCAGTCAAGTTAAAGAAGTAAGGCCCACTCTCAAATATTCTAGTTCTATCTTCTTTATTAAAAAATATAACCGTGAAGAATCCTTTTTCTCCCAGTTGCAGGTCATAATGGCCTTGTTGTTTCCAGGTGGTGTTTATCCACCACACTAAGGTATTCTCCGTGGGCCAGATCCCAACAAATTTATTGATAAGAGAGTGTTCCTTCATGTAGTTAATGTATTCCATTATTAGAGCCAATTTGATCTAAAGCTTTGGTACCGTCTTTGATTTTGGCACACATTTCCCAACTCTTCTATTCGCTCCCTTTGCCGTGCTTTCTTTAATGGATCCACTCGTGCCTTCTCCATCCTTCTCTAACTGGGCATCAAGAATTTCCCTTTTTCTTTTGTCTTTCTTGATTTCCATTTTAGAGCTCTGAATAGGGGGCATTGCTCCACCGTCCGTGGGCTCGGTCATCCCCAAACCCATCCCCCCTTCCTACGAAACAGTCTTAGGCCCCTGGCCCCTCCCTCGCGAACCGGCAAAACCTACAACTTGCAGCCTCCGTAAAACCTCCCGCCTCTCAATCATGCATCCCCTTCAAAAAATCTGTCACTTGGACTGGTCTGTTACATATATTCACAACCCTTGCTTAACCCCTAACCATACCAGAAGATTAAGTTCTAACAAATTTTAAATTAAGCGTGTATTTTTAAAGTGCCTTTATTTTACTCAAGGGGTATGAATGTGAAACTAGTGGTGTTTCGATTGTTACACGAGATAATATTTTAAGACCAGATAGTTCACGGATTAAGTTCTAACAAATTTTAAATTAAGCGTTTATTTGTAAAGTGGCTTTATTTTACTCAAGGGGTATGAATGTGAAACTAGTGGTGTTTCGATTGTTAACGAGATAATATTTTAAGACCAGATAGTTCTCGTATAAATCAAAGAGGATTGCTAATAATCTTCAAATGAAACTGAAAGCGATATAACGCTCCTATTACGTTCACTTCTTTTTCTTTTTATGATGATAAAAATGCAAACACAACCTTTCTCTTCTTTATTTTTTTGAAATGAAATGAAAAGTGAAGACTGAAATACTAACAATAAAGTTCTTTTTCTTTTAAAATTATATGCAAAGAGAGGAAATCAAGAACTTATGCAAGCTTTTCTTTCACTATTCAATGCAAACCTAAAAGAAAACCAAAACAAAAATCTTTATGCAATCACTTAAAGAATTTTTTTTTATGTTTTTGATAAAGTAAAAGAACACATCTGAACTTTTATAACCCTGGATTTCTAACCAGTATATGAAAGCTAAAAATATCAAGCAAGAATGGATGAAAAATAACGGAAAAGTTCTACTAAAAGCTCAAAATAGCCAAATAAAAAAGGGAATTTTTGTTTTATGGAAATGTTAAATGTATTAAACAAAAGATTTCAAACATAAACAGAAATAAATCAACCTAGTTAGCGAGTTCTAACTTGCAAATACCTGGAAAAAATGCAAGATGGTGAATACGTGACTGAAAGCATAGTAAATCGCATATTTATAGGAAATACACAGCTTTCAATGAAGTAGCCCATGTATATAGAGAAAAAAAGTGAAATAAAAAATCTACGGGATTAATACGTGACTGTGTATATGAACAGGTACCGTATAAGATTGGGAAAAGTTACAGAATTGAATTTTCACTAAACTCTTCAGTTTTACAATTTTATAAGGATTGAAGGATCAAAGATCATTTCAATTGAGGCCTAAACTACCTAATCAAATCAAAACAACAAGAAACTTCAAAAAGGAAACTGAAAGAGAAACAAACAACCCACAAAAGTAGAAAACCCTGTCGATTGGCTAGTTCTGTCATGTGAAATAATTCCCCAACAAATTTTGGGTTCAGTTGTTGCAAAGTAGTAGGATAAACAAACCCTAATCTTGCAAGTAAAAGGCTTTCCTTTTTTATTTCTAAAAAAACAATTAGACTTTAAGGGTATTAAGATACACACCTTGTTCCAAACGTTCGGAGTAGAATCCTCTCGTCTTGAGCTTTGATCATTTTCCTCAACTTCTTGTCACAACTCTTGAAATGGAAACAAAGAAAGGTGAAAGCTACACAATGACCATGAAAATTATAGAAATAAGCTTGCAAAATCAACAATTTCCAATTTTAAATAAGCAATTATTCATATCTACATGAACACATTCAACATTGGACAAGAAAAGAGTTAATTTATGTTAATAATAACAACAATTTACATAAATAAAATACACATGATATGTTGATGTTGTTCTGGACCTGAATTTTGGGTTCTTCCTCCTATATCACCACAAACAATCCAACTCGAAGTTCTTCCAAAAAAATTCAGCATAATAAAATAAATGGAGAAGACAATGGAATAGTGAGGTTCCATATAAGATGAGAGGGAAGTTGCACACTAGGGGTGAAAGGTTGCATAAACAGAGAAGGTTTCTCCAAGAATACCAAATAAAACAATGGCTTGTAACCGTATTTTATCTCTATTGTTCCCTTTTTATGACTTATGAGGGGTACTTAGTGAGTAAGAGGAAGTTACTCACAAGTTTGGAGAAGTTGTGAAACGGTCTCAACTAGAAAAAACTGTGAGATATTTTTTATTTTTTACCCTTGTGCAGACAAATACATAGGATATAATGATGAAAGTCGTGTATTTGAGTGAATACACAGGTTTTACAGAGGGAAGTCGTGTATGTATTGGGAAATAGGGTTTTTTAGAATATTTCCTCAAGATGATGAATCTTCACTATATCACAAAGGGGGAAAACGATATATGCAACTTGGGATAGTGGTAAGATCAACCAATATAATGTCTTGGGATAAGTAGTGGAAAAATATGCTATAACACCCCTTCTAGACAAAATCCTATACCTATAAAGGGAACTTTAAAAACCAAGGTTCAATAATGCATATGAAATCTATTGTGGGCACTCAAGACAAGTATTAATGTCTCTTTGAAATGTAAATGTTTTTTCATTGTTATTTTTAAGAGAGTATACTAGACACTACATCGCTAGGAATTGGAAGCATGAAATAATGATAAGAGTATCAAGCCCAAACAATGAGTTACACAAATTTACTATCTAAGTTTTCAAATCCTATCTAACTTTTGTACTATCTGCATAACGAGTTTGGGCACTGATTTTAGACTTCATACACAATAGAAAATTTTATCACATACAATAGAAATACAACCCAAGATTACCACTTGGGAATGATATTTTTAGAACCACCTTAGGATATTACACTCCCCTACCCACGTGGTCCTATGACACTTTTATGTAATGTATTCAATTTTAATCTCAAAAAATTCCTATAAAAACACCAAATACATGAATATTTAGTTTCTTTCTATAACTATCATTTCTACATGTTTTCTACTTTATTTTTCACATTTTCTATTTATGATTTAGCGTTTATGTGTTGGACGCCATGTCTATAGTGAAGTCCATCATGATT
Source organism: Pseudotsuga menziesii (assembly GCA_001517045.1). Lineage (NCBI taxonomy): Eukaryota > Viridiplantae > Streptophyta > Pinopsida > Pinales > Pinaceae > Pseudotsuga > Pseudotsuga menziesii. The sequence continues at coordinate 53,125 of LPNX010521804.1, forward strand.
TAAGTTCAAATATTATGTAATTCACTAAATATAATTGGTTGCTTTGGAAATTAAACCCAATTCCACCCACATTCTTTATAATTATATCAAGTACCAAAACATAAGCCCACCCTTTGTTCTTATTAATTCTTTCTAGTAAGTACCAAAACCTGGGCACTGGGGCATAATGGACAAGTCCAAGATATGCAGGTATAGACTCGAGACCAAGAGGTTCCATCTATTTTTTGTAGAGATAAACTTTATATAAACAAGTTTTTCTTCACAATAAGGGGAGATTTATAATATTCCATCCAATTTCTCTTAATATATGCAATCTTTTAATAATAAAATTTAGACGAGCATAAATTATATAAAAATTGAATTCTAAACATAGAAAGCATAAATTGGGGGTTTGAACCCTTCTCTTGACTATTTATCTCTTCTTTATGGCCTTGTTATTTAAAAGTTTGGCATCCCTTGCATATGGGTTTTCAGAGATTGCAGTAAGAAACTATACACCAAACACACTATTGCTTTTGAAATTGTTCTAACAGAACATCTATAGTTTGTTCCAAGAAAAATAAGGAAGGGATTCTAACCACTCCTCCCCACCAATATATTTACTTTAATATAGTATTATGCCACTCCTCGCCACCACTATATTGGTTGTTTCTAAATGGATTTCCCCTCCAAATATTTTAGAGAATAAAGTTTACATTCAAGACCAGAGTTTCCATCATCCGCCGTAAATATTCACAACTTTTACTCGTTTTGGTTCTATATTTCCCTCTGTTGTAAGAACCATGAGCATGAATGTTTGAAGTAATTAAAGGCTCAATTTTTTTAGGATTATAATCCTCCCTTGTCCAATTTGGTCAATTATGTCTAAATTAGGGGTCCTTTTAGTCTATTTTTCGTCACTAGCACCAATGGGTCCACTTGGCCTAATTAGGGCACATGTATTAGTTACTAAAGTGTGGGGAACACTAATTGAGGCAAAATTCCATTGATTGAACTTGCATGCATCGATTTAGGAGCCTCCTAGATCAATCCCTACAAATTAGGAGCCACTGGGAGTGCCGACACCAACCTCCATTAGTTGAGTTCATTTGGTGACTAATCAAGCTTAGCTAGGAGTTAGTTACATTCAGTTCTAGTCTGATACATTCAGTTCTACTAAGTTAGCGCTAGGTTTTCATGGCTGCATGCAGGTGAGGCACATTTACTCACCTGCCTCAGTCAGTTAGACTAGTTAACACTGAATTAGACACTTGAGTTTGGATTTTGAACTTCGATAATGATTTAGACAAGGTAATTTAACCATTCAGTCAAGTAGAGTCAAACCAATTCGAATTTCCTCACAAGGATTTGAATTGCATGAGGCTATTTATCCATTTTACTTCATTGTAATTCATTATCCAATTACTTTTGATTAATTAAATAATTCATAGTTGCAAGCCATTTTTGCACTGTTTGATTCTTCAATTCCCGAGTAAAATTGTGTGATCTATTTTGTGAGTTGTGTGTTGATCCATAGATCTATGTGCTCAATTTAATATGGTATCAGACCCTTGGAAGGACAAGGTACTTCTCCTACTATAGATTCATACTTGGATCCCAAAAAAAATTGAGCAACATTTCTCCTTCCAGTACTGCACCAGAAGTGGAGAATTTACCACTTAATATCCCAAGTAAAGGAATTGTTGATCAAGCTTGCTTGATCAACTATGTTGGGTGTGATGAAAATTCCAAAAGTGGAGGCTTTCGACCTTACTTTATCCATTTGATTGTGTGATTTATAGGTTTATCAATCTCCTTCACTGCATTCACTTCAAGAAACTCCGTCTCCTTCACTACATTCACTACATTAGCTCAATCACCTTCACTGCATTCAAAATGGCCCCTCCAATGGAGCTTCTCACTCCTTTCAACTACCACCAGTGGAAGGATGACATGGAGATGCACCTTTGCTCCAAAAGACTCTTCAGACTCACAATGGAGATAAAGGCAGAGCTAGTTCATTATGTTGACAAATAAAAGTATTGTAATAGGCTTGATGAAGCTTATGGATGCTTGTGCCTCTCAATCTCTTGAGATATTCTCTTCCACATCAATGGATTGAAGACTCCCAAGGAGGTTTGGGATAATATTGCTTCCTTATTTGATAAGCAAGATGACCTGAGGATCTATCGGCTAGAGATGAGCTGATTTCTCTTCATCCAACCAATTTCGAAACACTAAATGACTTCTTCACCAAATTCAAACATCTAGTGTTCTAGTTAAAGCTGTGGAAGGTTGAGAAGGAGGATGATCAATTCATCCTTTCCATTCTCTCTAAAATTGGTGTAGACTACTCAATCTTTGTATCAACCTTTCATTCAGTGAATATCACTACTCCAAATTGGTAGATTCCTACTCTTAATTCCTTCATTGAATCTCTCACCCAGGTGCATGACAAGTTGATCCAAATGGGGATCATTCGATCTTCCAAAGATCAAGCACTGGTTGCTGGAGGACCTAAGGTAGTGAATGATAAAGAGAAGAAAAAGGATGAGTCTCCTATGGAGAAAGAGCATTCAAATGAGCCTTTAGGTTCAAAGAGAAGCAAGAAGAATGGCAAAGGAAAGACCACCTATTCTTATTGTGGAAGTGGATTTCATCCACAAAGCTCTTGTATGAGAAGAAAAATTGATGAGATGTCTCTTCTTCCTAAGAAACATAACATTATTGTAACTGTCAGCACAAGGAAGGCAGACCATAGAGAAGCAACTGAAGAACATGAAGAGACATGCCATGCACTGAAGGCTAGTTGTTCAACAGCACATGCCTTCCTCGTTGATTCTGGATCTTCCAATCATATGGTTTCATCCAGAGAATCATTCTCTTCCTTGAATAATTTGATGGTCCTAGTATTCATATGGGTAAGAACATTCAAATTTGAGCCAAAGGGAAGGGTTCTATCAAGCTTGAACATGGAAAGTTTAAAGATGTGCTTTGTGTTCCCTCCTTTGCTGCAAATATGTTATCTGTATGCCAGATAACTCATTTTGGCTCTCCAAAGTGAGTGATATTTGGTCCTGACTCAATGGAGATCACATATATCTCTACTGGGAACATCATAGCGAAGGGTGCTGCAAATCATGCCTCCAAGGCATCTGAGTTCTCACACTTGATGGATTTTTCAAAACTAATGCACTCCCAGCTGCCACTTGAGAGGGAAGGTAAAAACATTACATCTACTTATTTTGCAGTTTCCACTGGTATTGCAGAACCAGCTGTATTAATTTATGAGATTGAGATTCAGGGTGATTCAGATCCAGATCCAGTCCCTACTCCCAAGTGGGAATCTGGGAAGATGACTGGAAATCCATCTGAAACACAGAATACAAAGAACCTTGTGCTATGTCATGCAATCTTAACTCCTTCAGAGAGATGAAACAAACTCCTTGTGAGATGCTACATGGAAAGGTCTAATCAGTTAGACTGCCTTCAGAAGAATAGAGTGGATCATACACCTCTTCATTATTAGGATATTTAAACACTTAGGAGTTAGTTAAGATCAACTTGTGTAATATATATGTTAGGTAAAGTGTGTTTCTTTAGTATGCATTAGTATGCATTTGTAAATATTCTAATCCGATGGTCACGATATGTTCTAGACATAAAGTGATCCGACGGTTCAACTTCTCTTAGATCATACCTGTTATAGCCTGTTTTTGCTTCTCATTTTAAAGCATTAGCTTGTTTTTTGAAACATGGTTTTATTCATTTTTAAGTTTGAATTTTAAGTTACTTTAAACCTTTTACTTTAAACCAGTTTTGGATTTACCTAGCAAGATTTATAATTTTCAAGGGCTAGTAGGATGTTTATATGAATTAAAGGTCCTAAAAAATATCATAAAATTTTATTCTAAGTCATTCAACCAAACTTAACCCTTTGTTGTGAGGTTTATTTTTGAAAATTATTGAAACAAGAATTCTTGTAGCGCAAGCCCGAAAAAAGTTACACACACGCACTACAAGAAAATCGCGCTATCTGAAAATCATGATTTTTGGTTCAAAGTTTTGGAAACTCGCGCATAGGAGAGGTCATTCATACTTGTCAATGGGTTTGATACGTGTTCTAGGCCAGAGTGATCATTGTGACAGGTGTTAACAGTTCAAGTAAGCAACCAATAGGGTAAGTTGCGGTGGTCTAGAAGCTATGATACAGAGTAGTGGAACATTGATAATTATCCATGATGAGGAAAATTCGCCTTGAATTACACATCTCCTGAAGTGCATGAAGAGCTTACGAGTTCGTGGAAAAATTTTGGCAGTTTGTAATCAAGTTTTGAAGCAGGTCAGTAATTTAGGGCTTTGAAGGGCAACTGTTTGGTACTATCGTGGCAGTCAGAGGAGGATTAAAGAATGAAATTGGACACCTAGCAGATAGGAAAACGCATTTCTAGCAGTTGAATTCACTATTCTGACGGGTAGGAGGAGAATTGCTATCATATTCCCTGTATTTGGGTTTTCATTGACAGAAGATTAATTATGGAATTTAATGAAGAATGCTAGTATATAAACCCAATTTTTGCTGAATGTCAAATTTTCTCTGTCAATAGAATTAAATTACTTATCAGTCTAAGTGATAAAATCTATTTTGGGGGTTTGGTTTCCCAACATAGCATTGTCTGTCAAATTGCCAATATCTGAATAGAATTAGAGCTCTTTACTGAAATAAGCAATTTAACGGTCATTTTAAATGAAGAGGAGTGGGAAAACAAACAGAGCTAAACCCTCAGACATGTCTTGGGTTCAAGCCTTCCCAGACTGTGCAAGATTGTTTTTAGGGGCGGTTTAGAGGCCCAAAACTAGACCTAAGAATAAACTCAGGTTGAATATGAAAAAATTGTTAAACCCTAAACTAGCTCAAAAGAAAATTACAGTAATTGAAGACTCTTCTTCTCAAGAAGAGTTAGAATACAATGAAGATTTAAATGAAAAAGAGATGAAGGGTAAGAAGCAAATTATTTCAGAAAATAAGTTAGCTTTCACTGAAACCAAAATTTCATAGATATTTGAGGAAGTTCAAAAGAAGGTAATCCTACACCAACATCAAGATGATCTAAAGAAACAACACTCAGTTATATCAAGATTTTGTGTAGAAAAAGGAAAGATTGCAGAGAAATCAACCCAATGTAGTGTTGAAGTCAAAGAATATTCAGAAGTCCCTATGGCCATGACAGAGCAGCTGGAAGAAGATGAAGATATTTTTAAGAAGTTGAAAATCCCTTGGATGCCAGAAGAAATGCATCCAATATCAGAAGGGAAATGCATTGATTCTGAAAATGAGAATTTGCACAGGAGTATTAAACAGTACAAATATCAAAGTGAGTACCTGCATGAGACAAATGAGGGATTAGTGACTGCTAACATAATATTGAGAGAAGATCTAGAAGAGGTAAATAGCCACTATCATGAATTAATTACAGTTTCTAAGGGGGCTTTGAAAAGAAAAAGACAGACACAAAGTCTGTATACAGAACTGAAACAAACCGTTCAAGAACTAACACAACAGAATCAGGAGCTTTCAAAAAGAGTTGAAGACTTGGAAGCAGATCACCAGAAAGCAAGAAAGAAGACTCAAGCTTTAGAAGGGATAGCTCTTTTAGCAGAGGCTACTAAGGACTTGTAAAGTGCTTTAAGAATAGTGGTTATTAGTTAGTTTTTAAAAAAGTTATTTTATTTTGTATGACTATAGTCTTATTGAACAATTTGGTAGTATGACCTAAAAGTAGTTTTTTCAGTTATGAAACTATCTTTGAGAAATCAAGATACAAGTAAGGCTGGGAAAAGACTGATGGTTCGAATTTTTGTACAAGGGGAGGCTATCAAGTGGTGGTTTATGAAGCTAAGTGTCAAAAAATATTATGTATTTTTGAATGACTGATTATGAAATATATGCAACTATAATCCCTATTTAGCATATTTGTTGGTTTCATTTCTGATTTGTTTAATCACTCAATTGATATATTCATTTCTTGTTTGAGGTTATTATTCATGAAATGCTTGTTAACTGTGGATGAAATTCAGTGCTGTGATTAATGTTTATGGTTTATGTTTTATATGTTATGCATCACAGTCCTTCAATTGTGCATGATTTAGTGTTTTCTTAGCCTTGTGAAGTTTTTACCCTCTTGTTTATAAATTGCACAACCAAAACCCTAAAAAACCTATTTTACTTGATTTTGTTTTATGAGATTGTGTTGGCTTGTTCTTTTGTAGTCTGAGAACAATTTTTGGCACTAACCTATTTGGTGTCATCGCCAGGGATGAAGCTGAAAGCCTACTTTCCCTGGGTTACTCATCATTTAACTGGTTTTGAGAGGTGGACTTAAACCAACAAATTTTTAAAGACTACATTCCACCAAGTATTTCATAGTGGCTACTAAAGGAGTTGGAACAAGAAGTAGACCTAGTTCACCTTTAAAACTGGGTGTCTCAGACCCAGAGCAGATTTTGAAAATAGCTAGGAAAATCAAAAGGTCTCATTCATCCCCAGCCTTATGTAACCCTGATCAACTAGATTTATCATCACCTTTTTCTGTTTTAAAGGAGGAGGAACAAGATTCATCCTGGTTGAAACCTATAATCCCTGTTAGTAATTTTTAGATTTTTATTGATCCTAAATCTTTCAAGAAAGAAAATACTTTATCTCCAGGAAAAATCCCTTTATTTCACCTCAAATTTGGTAAGACTCCTTTTCAACCAAGTCCTAATCAAGTCTTTCCTCCATCGAAACCAGTCAACTTAAAGATGGCAGCCCAAAATCAACCATTAGACATGATGGACCGAATGGTGGCAGCTAGGTATGCACCTCTAGTTTTGCCTCAACCCTTACATGCTCTCCTTAGTGGAGATTACCAAAAATACTTACCTAGGTTTAATGGACAAGGTGAGACCACAACTGAGGAGCATTGGGATGCATTTATCAGCTATGCTGATAATCAGAATATCAAGGCAAAGGATGTGTGGATGAGGATGTTCATACAGAGTCTAGATGGAGAGGTCAGAAGATGGTTCAGAGAGTTACCAACAAACTCTATTACTATAATAGAAGAGCTTCAGGATATTTTCATGAGACAGTGGGGTGATACTAAGGATCACACACATTACATTACATAGTTTGGAGCTCTTAGAAGGAAGAAAGATGAAACTATAGTTGATTTCTCTAAGAGGTTCAATAAAATGTATGGCATAATCCCTGCAGAGATTAAACCTTCTGAAACTTCTGCAAAACTCACTTATGATAATGCTTTTGATCATGAGTTTTTCCTACTCTTGAGAGAAAGAAGACATGTTACTTTACTTAACATTCAGGAGTTATCATTAGAAGTGGAGTCTAATATACTTGCTTCCAATATACTGAAGGGAAACTCAACTCAACAAGTTTATGACAGAAAGGGTAAGAAAGAGGCAGCTCCAGTGGTTTCAACATCCCACTCTGTAGAAGGTAAAATTGATGAGATGGAAAAACTAGTGAAAATACGAACAACGAAACTAAACAAATTGGAATTAGAGAAAAATTCAAATAAACCTGTTCAAGAGGGAGACAGAAACCCTAATAATCCAAATCATTTCAGAAGACAATTTGCACCTTGTTTCATTCCCAGAGAGAGAAGGAACAATGATATACAATGAGAAAGGAGAGAATATGAGGATCAAAAGGTGCCACCCCGACTTCAAAATAATGTTACTGATGAAGGAGAAAAGAAGAAGAAGATTTTTTTGAGGATCCAGATCAAGATATGAATTATTCTGGAGAACAGTTGACTGAAGGTTTGTGACCGAGGAGGATTTTTTAAACTTAGAATAGTATGATGCAGATGTGTTTGAAATAGAAAATGATTTAAATCTTGAGGTAACTCCTGATATATATCAGACTAATCCAAAGAAAACCCTAAATTTAAGATCAGGGCCAAAACAGGTGGTTCAAAATCCTAGGAAAAAGGTAATTCTGCCTCCTAAACAGCAGTTTGATCCAGTATTAGAAAAAAACAGAATCAAGATAAACAAAAGAAGGTTATTGAATTTGAAGAGGTGAATAAAGGTATGCATAATTTTAATCTTGAAAATAAATTGTGCAAAATTAAGATCCCTATGCCTTTCACTGAGTTGATAAAGAATCCTTCTTACAAAAATTCAGTCTTGAAAATGATTAGTTCAGCAAACAGTCAAGTACCCTCTGAGATAGTAAATTTACAAGAGGAAAATCCTAAAAATTTTATTGGATCAGCTTTGGCAGAAAAAACTGAAAAATGATGGAAGTGCATCTCCTCCTTTTTACATTACATTAACCATTCATGAGCAAATGATACATAATTGCCTTTTGGATTCAGGAGCATCTCATAATCTAATGCCAAAAGCAGTCATGCAGGCTTTAGGGTTGAACATAACAAAGCCTTATCATGACTTGTATGCTTTTGATTCTCGAGCTATAAAATGTTTAGAAGTGATAAAGGACACGGTAGTTAGTTTAGCTCAGATACCAATGAAGAGTGTGATTATGGATGTAGTAGTGGAAGACATCACACCTAAGTTTGGAATGCTTCTCTCTAGATCTTGGGCCAAGAAGGTAGGTGGAACTCTATAGATGGACTTAACATATGAAACCATCCCTGTCTCTGGAGGTGAAAACAGAAGGTTGTATAGAGAGTTACAATTTGCTTATATTGTGACTGATGACAAGAATCCTACGAATCATCCATTGTATGTTGTTGAAAAGGATTTGGGTACTTGTATGTTGCACTTTAGTGATGATAATGATGCTACTAGTTTATTATAGGTTGAAAAAGAAAAAGCAGTCAAATGCACTAGGGAATAGGAGGATGAACTTTGGCAAATGTATTTCGATGGATCATCATCTAAAGAAGGTGCTGGAGCATGAGTTGTTTTGATATCTCCTGGTGGTGAAGCGGTAAGATTAATGTATAAGTTGGAATTTACTACCACCAATAATACAACAGAGTATGAGGCTTTGTTGTTAGGCTTGAGAGATGCAAAAGATCTAGGTATTCAACAAATATCTGTGTATGGCGACTCCGAGTTGGTTGTTCAGCAAGTAAGGAATAACTATCAAGTAAAGAAAGATTTGCTGAAAGTGTACAGGAATGAAGTATGGGATATGATAGACAATTTATTTGTGGATTTTAATATCACTTATATTCCTAGGGACCATAACCAAATTGTTGATTCTCTTGCCCTAGCAGCCACACATTTCAGGATTCATAAAACAACACAGCTGAAGTATCCTATTGAGGTTAGGTACAAACCTTCTGTTCCTAATAATGTAAAGCAATGGAGGGTTTTTGAAGATGATTTTGAGATAAAAAGGTTTTTAGAACTTACAGGTGAGTTTTCTAATTCCTTAACTGACCAAGAACAGGATGATGAAATTGAGTATTTTGAAGGTGTTGCAGAAAATGAGATTGCAGGTCACAAGATCATTGAGCTGAAAAGTAATTTCATTCATAAGGGTTTGGTGCCTTTAGAGAGGATTTTTTCGAAGGATGATACCCCTTTAAAACTAGTTATGCAGTCTTCAGAAGAAAATGTAATGGATTGTAATATTGGCACCAAGGAGCATCCCAGAATGGTGAAGATATCCAAGGCACTCACAATAGAGCAAATAAACAGGTACATCAAGTTCTTAAAAGAGTATGTTGATTTTTTTGCTTGGTCATACGAGGATTTGAGGACATATGATACTAGTATTATACAGCATAAAGTTCCTTTGAAACCAAACGTTAAACCTTTCAGACAGAAATTAAGGAGAATCAATCTAGCTTTGTTTCCCATTATAGAAAAGGAGGTAAAAAAATTGTTAGATGCTAAGATTATTGTTCCCCTCCGATATTCTTCATGGGTAGCCAATCTAGTACACGTCAGAAAAAAGAATGGTGAAATCAGATTGTGTGTTGATTTTCGAAATCTGAATAGGTATTCACTGAAGGATAATTACCCTTTGCCAAAGATTGAACAAATATTGCAGAAGGTGGTTGGTGCACAAATAATTTCAATGGTAGATGGTTTTTCAGGGTATAACCAAATTGCAATGCACTCTGATGATAGAGAAAAGAAAGCTTTTACTACTCCTTGTGGTACTTTCATGTACGACAAAATGCCTTTTGGGTTAATGAATGCTAGAGCTACCTTTCAAAGAGCTATGGACATAGCCTTTGTGGGAGAGAGGGATAAGATTGTAGTGATCTATTTAGATGATATTACAGTCTTCTCACAATCTGATGATGAGCACCTAAAACATTTAAAACAAACTTTCCTGAAATGCAGAAAATATGGTTTGTCTCTCAATCCCAAAAAGTCACATTTTGTTGTACAAGAAGGTAAGTTGTTGGTTCATTTAGTTTCAGATTATGGCATAAGGATAGATCTAGAAAGGGTAAAGGCTATTCTGAAAATTAGTTTACCAAGGAGCAAGAAGGATGTGCAATATTTTATTGGAAAAATAAATTTTCTGCGTTGGTTCATACCAAATTTTGTTGAAACCATTAAACAGATTACAACCATGTTGAAGAATCAGGAAGTTAAGTGGACTGCAGAAGCTAAAAATTCATTTGAAAAGATTAAGATGGATCGTACGGAAGCACCAGTACTAGTAAGTCTTGATTTTACAAAGGAATTTTTTACTTTTTCTTTTGCATCAGAGGATACTTTAGCTGTTGTTTTATTACAGAAGAATAAGGATGGACTTGAACAGCCAATTGCATTTTTCAGCAAGACCCTCAGAGACTCAGAGTTGAAGTACAACACTCTAGAGAAGCAAGCTTACTCATTGGTAAAGGCATTAAAGTTTTTCAGAATTTATGTTTTACATTCTAAAGTTATTGCTTATGTTCCTAATGCTTCCATTAAGGATGTGTTGACTCAACCTGATAGTGAGGGGAAAAGAGGGAAATGGATTGCAAAAATAATGGAATATGATGTGGACATTAAGCCTACAAATCTAGTAAAGGGACAAGGTTTGGCTAAATTGTTAGCTGATTCAAATTGTCAAGATTTAGGTCTACATCTCATGGCAGAACAAAAAGCACAAGAAGAATTGGAAGCAGAGCAGGAGAAGGAAAGAATTATGGAACACTATGCAGAATCCACATGGTATGCAGATATTGTACACTTTCTCTTGTATTTACAATTTCTAGAACATCTAGACAAGAAAGCTGCTAGGTCATTGAAGTTGAAAACTACTAAATATTGTTTGATAGAATAACAGCTGTTTTGGAAAGCTCCAGGGGGTATTTTGTTTAGATGTTTGGATAAGCTAGAAATTGAAGAAATAATCTTTGAATCACATGAAGGTGCTTATGGGGGGCATAAGTATTGGAAGGCAACAACTTATAAAATTTTGAGAGCAGGATACTATTGGCCTTCTTTATTCTTTGATGTATATCAGCATGTAAGAGCATGTATCCCTTGTCAAAAGTTTGCTAGCAAGCAAAAGTTGTTGTCTTTACCATTAAAGTCTATTGCAATAAATGCCCATTTTCAGCAGTGGGGTTTGGACTTCATATGCGAAATAAATCCTTCCTCTTCAGGGCAGCAAAAATGGATTTTGACTGCTACAGATTTCTTCACTAAATGGGTAGAAGCTATCCCCATAAGAAATGCAACAAACAAGGTAATCATATATTTTATTTAGGAAAATATTCTTAGCAGATTTGGATGTCCCAAGAAGTTATTGGCTGATAATGCTCAAGCTTTTAAGTCTAAAGCTATGGTGGCATTCTGTGAAAAGAATGGGATTATTTTGAAACACTCAACACCTTATTATCCTCAGGGAAATGGGTTAGCTAAGTCAACTAATAAGAGTATTATTCAGAGTATCAAGAAGTTATTGAAGCAGAATAAAGGATCACGGGACTCAATGTTAAAATATACATTTGTGGGCAGATAGGATAACAATTAAAAAGGCAATTGGAACTTCTCCTTTCCAATTGGTATATGGTATTGATGTAGTGTTTCCTGTCCAACTTGGTATTCCAGTGATGAAATTTTTTCAAGATAGTCAAGAAGAACCAAGTGATATTCAAAGAAGAATTTATGCATTGATAGAGTTACAGTAGAAACGTGAAATAGTAGAGGAAAAAGCTCACCTGTACAGGACAAAGATCAAAAAAAGGTTTGATAGAAAGATCAAGGAGAACACTTTTTCAAATGGAGATACGGTTTTAAGATGGGATGCTAGAAAGGAGCAAAAAGGAAAGCATGGCAAGTTTGACAATCTACAGTTTGGTCCTTTCATAGTATCAAAGATTCTGGAGAATAATACTTTTCTGTTACAGACTTTGGATGGTGAGGAATTGTCTAATCCAGTTAATGGACATTTCCTCAAACATTTTTACAGCTTTTGAGGTAGATACTAGACTTTCATTCTATATACCAGTGTGAAGAACAGAATAAAGACTCCATGACCCAATCAAATTTTTGCAGAGTAGCAGGCAGTTTCAATTACAGCACAAAAGGCACCGATCTACAAGTTCTTGAAGCTTGACAGGGAGGACTTCATCCCGTAGCAGGAGCCAGATGTTATATCCTATTTTTGCTTCTCATTTTAAAGCATTAGCTTATTTTTTGAAACATGGTTTTATTCATTTTTAAGTTTGGATTTTAAGTTACTTTAAACCTTTTCTTTGATTGTTATTTTTGTATTTAGGTGATTTCATAGTTTTTTTCCAATTTTGGCTTTACCTAGCAAGATTTATAATTTTCAAGGGATTGTAGGATGTTTATATTAATTAAAGGTCCTAAAAAATATCATAAAATTTTATTCTAAGTCATTCAACCAAAGTTAACCCTTTGTTGTGAGGTTTATTTTTGAAAATTATTGAAACAGGCATTCTTGTAGCGCAAGCCCGAAAAAGTTACACACGCGCGCTACAAGAAAATAGCGCTATCTGAAAATCATGATTTTTGGTTCAAAGTTTTGGAAATTCGTGCATAGGAGAGGTCATTCATACTTGTCAATGGATTTGATATGTGTTCTAGGCCATAGTGATCATTGTGACAGGTGTTAACAGTTCAAGCAAGCAATCATTAGGGTAAGTTGTGGTGGTCTGGAAGTTATGATATAGAGTAGTGGAACATTGATAATTATCCATGATGAGAACAACTAGCCTTGAATTATGCATCTCTTGAAGTGCATATGAGTTCGTGGCAAACTTTTGGCAGTTTGTAATCAAGTTTTGAAGCAGATCGGTAATTTAGGGCTTTTAAGGGAGATTATTTGGTACTATCGTGGCGGTCAGAGGAGGATTAAAGAATGAAATTGGACACCTAGCAGATAGGAAAACACATTTCTAGTTGTTGAATTCACTATTCTGACAGGTAGGACGCGAATTGCTATCATATTCCCTGTATTTGGGTTTTCATTGACAAAAGATTAATTATGGAATTTAATGAAGAATGCTAGTATATAAACCCAATTGATGCTAAATGTCAAATTTTCTATGTCAATAGAATTAAAATACTTATCAGTTTAAGTGATAAAATCCATTTTGGGGTTTGGTTTCCCAACATAGCATTGTCTGTCAAATTGCCAATATCTGAATAGAATTAGAGCTCTTTACTGAAAGAAGCAATTTGATAGTCATTTGAAATGAAGAGGAGTCGGAAAACAAACAGAGCTGAACCCTCAGACATGTCTTGGGTTCAAGTCTTCCCAGACTGTGCAAGATTGTTTTTAGGGGCAAGTTAGAGGCCCAAAACTAGACCTAAGAATAAACTCAGGTTGAATATGAAAAAATTGTTAAACCCTAAACTAGCTCAAAAGAAAATTACAGTAATTGAAGACTCTTATTCTCAAGAAGAGTTAGAAGACAATGAAGATTTAAATGAAAAGAGATGAAGGGTAACAAGCAATTTATTTCAAAAAATAAGTTAGGTTTCACTGAAACCAAAATTTTAGAGATATTTGAGGAAGTTTGAAAGAAGGTAATCCTAGACCAGCATCAAGATGATTTAAAGAAACAACATTTAGGTATATCAAGCTTTTGTGCAGAAAAATGAAAGATTACAGAGCAATCAACCCAATGCATTGTTGAAGTCAAAGAATATTCAGAAGTCCCTATGGCCATGACAGAGCAGCTGGAAGAAGATGAATATAGTTTTAAGAAGTTGAAAATCCCTTGGATGCCAGAAGAAATGCATCCAGTATCAGAAGGGAAATGCATTGATTCTGAAAATGAGAATTTGCATAGGAGTATTAAACAGTACAAATATCAGAGCAAGTACTTGCATGAGACAAATGAGGGATTAGTGACTGCTAACAAAAGATTGAGAAAATATCTAGAAGAGGTAAATAGCCACTATCAGGAATTAATTAAATTTTCTAAGGAGGATTTGGAAAGAAAAAGACAGACAAAAAGTCTGTATACAGAACTGAAACAAACCATTCAAGAACTAACACAACAGAATCAGGATCAGCTTTCAAAAAGAGTTGAAGACTTGGAAGCAGACTCCACCAGAAAGTAAGAAAGAAAACTCAATCTTTAGAAGGGATAGCTCTTTTAGCAGACGCTGCTAAGGACTTGTAAAGTGCTTTAAGAATAGTGGTTATTAGTTAGTTTTTGAAAAAGTTATTTTATTTTGTATGACTATAGTCTTATTGAACAATTCGGTAGTATGACCTAAAAGTAGTTTTTTTCAGTTATGTAACTGTCTTTGAGAAATCAAGATAAAATTAAGGTTGGGAAAAGACTGATGGTTTTAATTTTTGTACAAGGGGAGGCTATCAAGCTGTGATTTATGAAGCTAAGTGTAAAAAACTCTTATGTATTTTTGAATGACTGATTATGAAATATATGCAACTATAATCCCTATTTAGACTATTTGTTGGTTTCATTTTTGAGATGTTTAATCACTCAGTTGATATATTCATTTCTTGTTTGAGGTTATTATTCATGAAATGCTTGTTAACTGTGGATGAAATTCAGTGCTGTGATTATTGTTTATGGCTTATGTTTTATATGTTATGCATCTCAGTCCTTCAATTATGCATGATTTAGTGTTTTCTTAGCCTTGTGAAATTTTTACCCTCTTGTTTAAAAATTGCACAACCAAAACCCTAAAAACCCTATTTTACTTGATTTTGTTCTATGAGATTGTGTTGGCTTGTTCTTTTGTAGTCTGAGAACAATTTCTGGCACTCACAATACCTACCATTGATCCATGGCTTAACACCCGATTGGTCCACGATCTCTATTTAAATAGCATGGAGGGTCCTTGGCTAGTTGATCGATTATGAGAAGCTCATTTGTAACTTTCTTTATTTTGCATAATAAATTGCTCCAAGTAGTTATTTGGCTGGGGCCGTGGACTGTTTCCCTCTCGAGGGTTTTAAACATGTGACCAACATTGGTGTATTGATTTGTGATATGTCTGTGTGAAGTGGCTACTCTAGGTGTTCGGTCTTTTGGGATTACCATGTGTACCCGAACATGGTATCAGAGCGTTTATGAAGAGCCGATTCCGGTTTTGATCAAGATTTGGAACCAGTGTTGTCGAAACTTTGAAAGGGTTTTTGTATATGGATTTTCTATGCATTTTTGTGCTATGGGAGTTGTTCCATTACGTATGGATCATCGGTTTCATTGAGAAAAAAAATTCATTTCATCGAAAACCATTTTCGTTTGATCCAGAAACACCCATTTCGGCAAATCAGAAGGTATAATGTTACAGTGATGGATTTGTTTTATTTATTTTTAAATCTCTCATACTTTATCAGTTTTATTATTAGATATTTATTGTTTTAGTCTCTGACTATAGGCTTCCATGGCTGCGTAGGCTCTTTTTCATGCACCTTGCGCAATCGCGACGAAATCAGAAACATAAAGGGAAAGTTTTTTTCTTGTCTTCTTGGCTACGTATGTTATTTTCTGTGCACCTTGTGTGATCACAACAAATTAGAAACAATGATAAAACTTGTAAATGTAGACTTTCCAGGTAAGCTAACCAATATCTAACCCCATTGTGTGGAAAAGTTTTTTTTGTTTTTTGTTTTTCGGTTTTTTTTGTGATTTGCAGGAAAAAAGCACGCATGAAGACCGAGAGAGAAGAGTTAAAAAAAAAACCCTCATCTTTCCCTTCTTTTACTTACCTTTTAAACTTAGCTTACTTGGTTCAAAGTTGCTTTATTCCTTAATAAGTCTTGAGTTCAAGTCTTATTAAGTTACTTTTTAGTACATGCAATTTATATTTTCAAGTTAATAATTGTAAAAGTGCATCTCACTTAAATAAAATAAAATAAAAAGTGAGTAACTTAAGTCTTTTCATTTATTGCCGCACTATTTAAAAGTAACATTATTGTAAAAGTGAACATCACTTATTTTACAAAAGTGATTCACTTAAAAACAGTTTTCTTGTAAGCGGTTGTCAAAGGTTCATCTTGGGAAGAAGGGGGTTCTTTTTTTAGTTGGCCAAGTTAATATCTACCACATCACTATTGGGGACATCTTCAACATTTTCTTTGATCAAGCATAACTTCATCATCCAAAATCAGTTTTCAGTTTCTGTTCTTTTAGCCATTATTTTACAGTATGGTCGCCCCTTGTGATATTATACTTACCAGTTCTAACTATTTCTCATGGAAATCTCATATGGAGAATGTTCTACGAAGTAGGGGACTTTTTAGCAATACCTCAGGGAAAGAAACAGACCCACTGATGATGATAAGAAAATAAAATGGGTAATTAGATGTGATGAAGCTCGTGGATTGATTAGGATGCCAATCTCTACTGATTTACGATTCCATATATCTCGAATTGATGAACCTGATAAATCTTGGGAAAATTTGGAATCTGTGTTTGGTAAACACAATGAAATTTGAGGTCATCAACTTGAGAATGAGTTGATTTATTTGAATCCAAGTGATTTTTCATGCATTCAAGACTATTTATGTAAGTATAAAACTCTTAGACTCTTATGTGAAGAATGCAAGATTAAGAAAGAAGAGAAACAATGTATTTATCATATTCTTTCCAAACATGGACCTGCATATTTTTTTTTTGTATCTACATTTTACTCCATGAAAGAATCCTTGACTACAGCTAGCTATCAAGAGCATAGCCTTGAGTCCTTTTGTGATTCCTTAATTAGAGAGAAAGATAAGCTCATTCATCTTGGAATAATTAACAATGCAGATACATCTAGGAAAGCCTTATTATCCCAACAGAAAGAAAAGTCCAAGCCTCCCAAGAAATAGAATTTTTGCAATAATAAGTCAAACAAGGGTCCCAAACCCTCTCAGTCAGATCCTTCTTTAAAAAATGACAAAGGATCCAAGCAGAAAGGAAAGAATACTGATCGTCATCGCAATTTTTGTGGGAAAGATAATCATGATGAATCTAATTGTTTCAAGAATATGGCAGCCTTGGAAGAAGCAATGAAGAAGCACCACATTAGCCTAGATTCGTCTTTAGAATCTACCTCTCATGGACATGCACTTTGTGCTTCTGGTTACTCTTATACTGCATCTTCTTCTTCTACTTCAAATGAATGTCTCATTGATTCTGGAGCATCTTATCATATGGCTAAGGATCAAGCCATCTTTTCTACTATGCATGAATGTAACACCAAACAAATATTTGTTGGTGATGATAGTTCCCTAAGTGTTGTAGGATCTAGAATAGTTCCAGTCAAAAATGGTCATTTTAGTGATGTACTATTTGTTCCAAGAATTTCCTGCAATCTGTTGTCAGTCTATCAAATCACTCATTTGGTGAAGTTAAAACTGTAACGTTTACACCTCACCAAGTTGTAATCAAGGATTTTAAAGATCCTCAACATGTCCTAGCTACAGGAATTGTTGATGATATTACCAGGTTGTACAAATTTAACAACTTTGGGTCATCACATTTTCCTTCAATTTTTGTTGCTCATAGTGATAACTTGAGCAAACTTTGGCATGAGTTATTTGGTCACTTAAATTATCGCTCATTGCAACAACTATGTAAAGACAATATGGTGACTGGTCTTTCAATGGTATCTTGCAAGGATGGTGTTTGTTTCGGTTGTGTACTCGAAAAACATCATCGGGATAGTTTTGACAAACATGCCTCTGGGCAAACCTCGATTCCCTTGGAGCTTGTGCATAGTGACTTGTGTGGTCCTCTTCCATATGCTTCCTTTTTTGGTTTCAAATATTTCTTAACTTTCATTGATGACTACTCCATATGCACTTGGGTTTACTTCCTAAAACTTAAGAGTGAAGTATTTAACATGTTCTTGGCCTACAAGGCCCTTGTTGAAAAATAATTTGGTCATTGAATTATTAAGTTAAGATCTGACAATGGAGGAGAATATGTTAACAAAAATTTCACTACTTTCTACACTGAACAAAGAATCCAACAACAACACGCTATTCCTTATAACCCACAACAAAATGGTGTAGCTGAACGGAAGAACCGCACTTTAAAAGAGATGGCTAATTGTATGATCCAATCTAATGGACTAGGTCTTCAATATTGGGTTGAGGCCATAAATTATGCAAATTACATAGTTAATCGCACACCCACTAAATTTTAACAAGGTATAACACCGAAAGAAGCATGGAGTAAAATTAAACCAGATGTAAGTCACTTCCGTGTGTTCAGTTGTGAAGCATGGACTCACATTCCGGATGAAAAATGGAAAGCATTGCATCCTAAAAGTGAAAAGTGCATATTTGTTGGATATTTAGAAGTTGTAAAAGGTTATAGACTTCTTCAGCCACATTCTCATGATATAATCATTAGAAGAGATGTTAAATTTGATGAAAATCTCTTGGCTTGCGAGCCTAACTTGGTGGGTGTGCCATCTTTGGCCTGTGAGCCTGATTCAGCAATTGTGCCTTCTTCTTCTTCCAAATTCCTTAACAGGTTTCCAACTCCAGTTTCTGATGATGACATTGAGGATGAAAATCCACCTCTGCCTACTTATGTTCCTCCAGTTGCACCAATACCAATGCTTCCTCAATGGGTCCATTCAACATGTGATGCAGCTGGTGATATTGTCGGTGATTCTAGAGATAAACGTCAAACACATTCTCAGTTTCAGTGAGCCTCTTTACTTTTGGCTCAAGTTTCCAAGAATCGTGATCCAGAAAATTTTGTAGAAGCTTCAGGAAATCCATATTGGGATGCAGCTATGGATGAAGAATAGCGTTCCTTAATGGCGAGCAATACTTGGGATCTTGTTCCTATTCCAAAAGGAAGAAAACTTGTCATATGTAAATGGGTCTATAGAACTAAGTATGCCTCAGATGGAAGTATTGAAAGACTTAAGGCAAGGTTAGTTACCAAAGTTTTTTCCCAAGTTGAAGGGATTGACTACAATGAAACCTTTGCTCCTGTCACAAAAATGATATCCATCCGCCTTGTTCTTTCCCTTGCAGCCTTACATAACTGGGAATTACATCAAATTGATGTCAATTATTCCTTCTTACATGGTGATTTACAGGAGAAAATTTACATGGAACAACCTCCTGGATATGTTCAGAATAACTCTAGCCTTGTCTGTCGCCTTAAGAAATCCTTATATGGTCTTAAACAAGCTCCTAGAGCTTGGTATGCCAAAATGGATAGCTTTCTCCTTGAAGCTGGTTTTTCTAGATGTCATTCTAACTCTAATGTCTATACCAAGAAAGTAGGAAACCATCTCATCATACTTATTCTTTATGTTGATGATCTTATCCTTACTGGTAGTGACCCTAAACTTTTAACCCATGTGAAATCTAGTCTCAAGCAAAATTTTGAAATGTCATACTTAGGAAATTTGTATTATTTTCTTGGTCTCCAAGTCTTGCAAACCAAAGAATGAATATTTATTTCCCAGTATAAGTATGCTCATGACCTTCTTTGTTGCTTTCACATGGAAGATTGTAAACCAACCCCTTCTCCCTTCTATTCTGGAGTCAAACTTTCTGCCACTTGTACTTCACCTGAAGTAGATGCCACCTTGTATCGTTAGCTTGTTGGTAGTCTCTTATACTTGACTCATTCCCATCCTGACCTCTCCTTTGTCGTTGGTCGTGTTTCCCGTTACATGCAAACACCTCATGAAAGTCACTAGAAAACAGCAAAAAAAATACTTCGATATATTCAACGTACAATTCAGTTTGGGATTCATTACAGTACAAGGGGGAAACCTTTGTTGGTTGGTTTCACTGATTCAGATTGGGCTGGTAATCCTGATGATCGAAAGTCTACTGCAAGTTATGTTTTCAGTATGGGATCTGGACCTGTCACTTGGGCTTGTAAGAAACAACAAGCTCTTGCTCTTTCTTCAGCAGAAGCAGAATATCAAGCCACAGTTAATGCTAGTTAGGAAGCTTTATGGCATCGACAAATCCTTTCATAGTTTGGATTTGAGCAGTAGCAGCCTACTCCACTTTGGTGTGACAATCAAAGTGCCATCAATCTTTCCAAAGATCCAGTTCTACATTAATGCAACAAACACATTGAGCTACACGTGCACTTCATCATAAATCTTGTTCATGATCGTGTTCTTGAAATTATCTATTGCCCTACAGATGATCAAGTTGTAGACATCTTCACCAAGTCTCTTACAGAAGCAAAGTTTTCTAAACTTCGGTTTATGTTAGGAGTTCAGGAATGTGTCATTAAGGGGGGATAGGCTCTAATTCCTCCTGCCTTCTCCTAATAGTGTCACTTTTGTAAATCCTTCAATCCTATCCCAAGTTGTTCTTAAGGGGGGATGTTAGGATATTTAGACACTTAGGAGTTAGTTAAGATTAACTTGTGTAATATATCCGTTAGGTAAAGTGTGTTTCTTTAGTATGCATTAGTATGCATTTGTAAATATTCTAATCCGGTGGTCACGATATGTTCTAGACATAAAGTGATGCGACGGTTCAAATTCTCTTAGATCATACCTACCATTGATCCATGTCTTAACACCCAGTTGGTCCATGATCTCTATTTAAAGAGCATGGAGGGTCCTTCGCTAGTTGATCGATTATGAGAAACTCATTTGTAACTTTCTTTCTTTTGTATAATAAATTGCTCCAAGTAGTTATTTGGCTGGAGCATGGACTGTTTCCATCTCGAGGGTTTTAACCACATGAAAAATATCGATGTATTGATCTGTGATATATTTGTGTGAAGTGGTTGCTATAGGTTTTCGATCTTTTGGGAGTACCCTGTGTGCCTGAACATTCATCCAGAAAGAGGCAAAGGTTACATTCCTCCTTCCTTCCATCATCATTTTGGGAGAAGATGGAGAAGTATACATGCCAGGCCCCAAGATACCTGTGTATAGAAAATCATGCACGTTGCTTCACTACATCACAAAGATGAAGGTTTCCGCAACATATTTTCAAGTTTTTTAAACTTGAATCTTGATTCTATCTGCTTAGTTAGAGGGGGGTATTTTTTCCCATGTGTTTTTTTTCCCAGCTCCTTGTATTGAGCAGTTACTTTAATTGTTGTAATGGGTGACCTATGGTCTTAGTTACCAGGGAACACAAATTGTCCATGTTAGCATTCAGGGGGGGTGTTAGGATTATAAACCTCCCTTTCCCAATTTGGTCAATTATGTCTAAATCAGGAGTCCTTTCAGTTTATTTTTAGTCACTAGCACCATGGGGTCCACTTGGCCTAATTGGGGCACATGTACCAGTTACTAAAGTATGGGGAACACTAATTGAGGCCAACTTCCACTGATTGCACTTGCATGTATCAATTTAGGAGCCTCCTAGATCAATCCCTACAAATTAGGAGCCACTGGGAGTGACGACGCCAACCTCCATTAGTTGAGTTTAGTTGGTGACTAGTCAAGCTCGGTTAGGAGTCAGTTACATTCAGTTCTAGTATGTTACATTCAGTTATACTCAGCTAGTGCTAGGTTTGCATGGCTGCATGCAGGTAAGATGAATTTACTCACCTGCATCAGTAAGTTAAACTAGTTAACACTAAATTAGACACTTGAGTTTGGATTTTGAACTCCGATAATGATTTAGACAAGGTTAGTTAACCATTCATTCAAGTAGAGACAAAACATTTCAAATTTCCTCACATGGATTCGAATTGCATGAGGCTATTTAGCCATTGTACTTAATTGTAATTAATTAACCAATTACTTTTGATTAATGAAATCATTCACAGTTGCAAGACATTTTTGCACTGTTTCATTCTTCAATTCCTGAGTAAAATTGTGTGATCTATTTTGTGAGTTGTGCGTTGATCCAAAGATCTATGTGCTCAATTTAATAAATTTATGGATAAATATACTACAAAACCTACATATACCCCTAAATTTATGACTATCAATTGGCCATAACTTTCCAACATTTTCAAACTACCACTAAATAGCCATGATTTTCTAATGCCCAAAGAACCAGGATTGGCCAACATATCAAATGAAAAACCAAATTAGAACAACACCATCATTAGCGGCTAGAATATCCCAACACCTAAGCCTTTGTTCATATGGAAATATACATCCCCATCAACCAACATTAGCCACATGCATAGAATCATCCCAACAAACTCTGTTTAGTCAGAGAAACAAAACCATAAACTGCAAAACTTGATAAAGTTATGTGGAATTATGAAGGTGTGCCCAATATGAGATGTATAAATTCATGACAATATCCTTCATTCAATGCAGAAAATGGTGCAACTCATTAAAATCCATGCAACTCACCTATTCAGATTTGATACAGGGAAATTTGTACAAACCATAATAAATGTCGAGGTACACTACCTCCTTGACCTCATCACACCAAATTCTAGAAGGGAAAATTTTAGGGGCGTAATTTAACCCATGGGATCATTTTTGACATTTTTTTTCCAAAAAACGATAGGCCAAATTCCATGGGATATTTTTATTTACTTTAAAAATTGCCAAAATCAGGCAGAAACTGTAATAAACCCATAAAAATTTGAATCTTTTTACAACATATCAACCAACATTTTATGGTTGGAAATTTAAGAATTAGTAATATTTGTCATTTTTTTACACTTTAAAAAAATTATTGATCCCTAAAATTTTCCATGCCCCCTGGCTTCAGACTAAATGTAGTACACTACTTTTATGACCTCGGTATGCCACGCCTTGGCACCACACTCTAAGGTAAACACAAATAGTTGTACACTGATTTTTTTTTGCTACCAAACTACCCCTTTATAATTGAGGGTGGCATTCGTTGCAATGAGCGAATCAAAATTTATTTCAATAAAATTTAGCTTAATATGACAATTTTGAACTTATCTTATTAAACATTAGAATTTCAAAAAACTTGTTGGTTCATGAATAAACTAATAGAGCCCAAGCGACTCATATATGTTATAAGGAAATACATTCATGGAAAGTTGATTTAGTTCATTCCATTGGATGTATCTTGGGTGGTTGGGAGGAATGATCGTTACCCTCCCCACCCAGGTTCAATTCTTGTAAGTGGCATGACACTCTTGTTGAGCCCCTATGCAATAATTGAGTGGATTATGTAATCTGTTCATACCTTGATTCTTCAGAATAATAGGTGTTGACATATTGTCACTGAAACAAAATAAAATAATTTGATCTAGTTCGTAATTTTTTCCTAGGTAAATAGACTTTAATATTAACTATAAAAGCTACCAATCATCCTATAAATAAAAAATATTAATTATAGAAGTCATTAAGTCCTTGCCTAAATATTAAAGTCATGGAGCCCATAAAAATATTAAATATGTCAAAAACATAGCATTAGCATTGGAGATACATAGTACATTTATCAAGACATAAAAGAGCATAGACATAATTTCGTTTTGGTTTTATCCATTTGTTCCATTGGCACATTGCTCGACCTATTGTGTGTTGCTTTGGATGGTGATGTGTTGGTATAAGTCATGATATGAATCATTTTATCTCTACCTGCTACAGTCTTCATCTAGCACATCTAAAAATGGAAATCTCACAAAGCCCAAATCTCTTTGCATACCATAAGCAAAATTCCAAATCTCTTCATATACTTTTAAATTCAAAACCTTTTGTAATTTAAATAGAATTGATGGTTCATATATACATTATACATAAGGAGGACTAATAAAATCCATTTTTTTTAATTACACCAATAGGTGTTCATATTTTAGAATTTGGGGTGGAATAGTAAGTATGTTTTTCCTAGATTGCAAGGGGGTGAGACAAGTGTAATGATTTTATGGGTGTTGTTCCAAACTCAAAATAAACAATTATAAAAAAGAAAAATATACTTAAAATAACTAGTAGTTGATACATGGATAATTAGCAGCTGATGCATGGATAAATTCAAGGCATACAACTAGTTTAACTAGAAGAAGGCAAGTAATAATAGGTATTTGATACATAGGAAATGAATGATTACAACTACGCATGGAGAACAAGTACCAGATAAATTGTTTGTGGCACTTAATTTGTGTACAATCGGTGTTCATTGGCCATACGTTAAATGGTTTTGCTAGTTTAAACAAAATCAATGAGAAGTGTTAGAGTTCCAATGTAGTTCCAATGCACTTCTAATCTGATAATTACTGTGAGTTGTAAGCATAAATAGTAATTTTCAGGCATTATTATCTTCCCAAGTGTGACAGTTATCCTTGTTGATGTTGGTCCTATTCATTTCTATTCATTTTGGTTTTGTAGTTTGATCTTGGATGTACTTTTAACATCTTCATTATATCAGAGATTTTAATGAAATCCCCTTCTCATTATTTTTGAGAGAGATGTCTGCACACAAATTACTTCAAATCGAGTCTTTCATATCATATCAGATCATGGGTTTCATTCCATGGTTTTATGAGCTGCTTGGATCCTCCTAGATCGTGATCTTTCTATTGCATTACTTCTTGGTTTTGTGAGTCGATTTTGTTGCATGTGCATATTGTTGGTCATTGACACCAATCTAGATGTATCTACTTCTTGCATTCCACTGATATTTTTATGCCTAACAGTTGTGGTACTTGTGTATATTGAGGACTTAACAATTGTTCTCAAGGCTGGTATTTATCATTGGGCTCATATTGGTGCATCAAAAATCTATTCCTCTTAACCACCATCATAGTTTAGCATCCAGGTATTTTGGTTCATGTTTTTAATTGATGTTGCATCAAATTTTCTTGCAATTTTTTGCTTTCGAGGCTGGGGTTTCATTTTCCAGCAAAATTTAGATATTACAACTCGAGATTTGAATCAAGGATAATTTCAATCCCCGTAATTATCACACTTGGAAACTCAAAATTAAATAGTTATGGATAAAGGGATTTGGCAAATGTTACCTGAGACTCCTTAGGTTTACGAAATAAATGGGGAGATTTACATATTGAAACAAGATCGATGAAGCTATGGAATTGATCGAGATGCATATTTCATTGTTTCATATTGATGGATGTAAATAACCAAAGAAAACCCTGGATAGGTTGGCTTCTTTATTTGGAAAATCCAATGAATTTGGTGCTTTACATTTGGAAGCTAAAATGTCATCATTGGTACCTGATGAGCATGCATCCATTGAATATTATCTTGAAAATTTAAGGCTATTATTGGTACCATTGTTTAAATTTGATGGACACACTCACCCATCCACCAATTTTTTTATGACAACATTGTTTATGAAACTACCCTTCTTATAATGTTTAATAATTATTTTTAGCCTTTTATTAAAATTTATTTAGTTATTTAGTTCCCAGTCTCTATTAGGTTCCCCTTTCATAAATGGATTACCGGAACCATTTCAAAAACACAAACTTCAAAATTTTGTTCTTGGTATCTCTCTAGTCCGTGGTTAATTCAAATAATTGTAAAGTCTAATATTGGTCCTTGATTGTAATGTCTAATATTGGTCCTTGATTGTAATATTTGTATGCTATCAATCCAACACCATATGTCAGGTGGCACAATAACAATTTCATTTTATATTTTTGGGCGCAATTACATATATATTCAAAAATTGATCCAAATAGTTCTTAATGAATTTGGATTTAAGGAAAAGTAGGCCATGCCATAAAACTTTTAAAATACTAATTATGTTTATACCAAGAGCACAAATTTCAAAATGTTGGCTCCCATTAGGTGATAAAATGAGTTTGGAATGCATATTACATTCATGGCAAGAGGCTTAGTCATTGATCACTAATTAGTATCATGTAAAGGAGTGAATATTCTAAGAGTTTATGGGCATTGTTCAAAACCTCCAATTGGACTAGCATTCACATGGTTTCTATAGAATTTCAACCAAGCAAAAAAAAATCATATTCATAAATTTAC
This sequence comes from Pseudotsuga menziesii, assembly GCA_001517045.1. Taxonomy (NCBI): domain Eukaryota; kingdom Viridiplantae; phylum Streptophyta; class Pinopsida; order Pinales; family Pinaceae; genus Pseudotsuga; species Pseudotsuga menziesii. Next base: position 79,384 of record LPNX010521804.1, read on the forward strand.
AATATGTAAATAAAAATACTAATATTAATTCGAGAGACTTGAGAAGTTAGGGGAAGCACACTTGCATTTAATGCTTCTATAGAAACCATAGAAGGCTCTCACATGGACAGGTCTATACTAATACGAGGAATTCACTTACTCAAAATTCCAATCAATTGGGGATTGCTCCACAAATATTGAAAAAAAAAACATAAAGTAAAGAAAATGGATGAATAGTGTTTTGCAATTTTTTCAAATTGTACAGCCAATGATCCAGTGATCATGTTTATGTAGTGAACTTTATACCCTCCAATGAATTTGTTTTACAAATGGAAGTAGTGACCCACACTAATCAAGAAGGAGCAATGATCGTAGACATTGGAGAACATATATGAAGAAACAGAGGCATTATGAACATTAAAAAACTTCATTAAATTTGTTTAGATAATCATTGAATGCAAGGTGGCATCGACTATAAACTACTTCATCAAACTTGGTTGGATAACCGATGGAGTCCTTGATTTGTGGCACTAATATTCCACAACCGGAAAAAAAATTAGATGGTTGTTATGGGCGGTGGCTAAGAATATTAAAAGAAATTAGAATGGGTGAAATCCAAATGAACGATGGCTAAGAATATTAAATACATTGATCTTCAATCAATTTATTTTTTGTTGTAGCTTAATGTGAAATACTGTGGATAAAACTTCAATTTCATGGAGTGACTTGGAA